>CM034467.1:20546625-20663384 GCA_019925255.1 Litchi chinensis | reverse complement strand
GTATTTAGGAGTGGGCATCTTCAACACAACTTGATAGATCTAAGCCAATCCGATCATTTTTATCAAGTTGGGTTAGGTTAATCTTAAAAAAGTTAGGATAAACTAGGTTAGATTGAATTGAAAATTAAATTGGGTTAAATTAGGTTAAAAAAATTTTAACCTAACTTAACCCAACCCAACAAACGTCAATCCAAGATTTTATTCTCTCTCTTAAAAACACTTACTAGAGATGACGATCAATGACAACTTTTATAGTGAATTGAATCTTTTATTTGTAATCATTAAATCTTTATTTTTATTCATTTTATTTATAATTAAATTGCTAAGATTATGAGAGTTACCAACTGGATTTTTTGTATCTTTATAGTGGATTGAATTTAATCCGATCAATCAACCACTATTTTCAAGTTGGGTTGGATTAAAGAATCTATTGGATTGGGAGATTTCCAACCTAATCTAACTCGAACCCGAAAATGTCACCCCTTTGTGTCTATCCTTTGAAGTTTGAAGCGCAATGTTTATAGGCCGCCATTGACAATAAAGTGTTCCAGATACACAGTTGCGGTGTTTCAACATTACATGATTTTACAAGAGGATATGGACATTTCCAGCTGCAAAACATAGTGATGTAGAAAAATGATGCTCAAAGCTGGCGGAAGAAGCGTTGGAAAAGACCGAAGAAGAAGAAGAAGAAGAGTATTATATATTATTATTGTTATTATTTTATGTAAATGGAACGACGTACCTGTAATCTGGTGGATTTTGTGGCCATGAATGGATCCAGTGATCAAGGGGATATGCATAATGCTTGAGAAAGACCCTGCGAAGCTGGATCTCGTCGACTCCATCCTTCAAGCTTGTTCCATACCTCACAGGCTTGTTCACATCATTTGACATGAACTTCACTTTTTCTTTGGCAGGTAGCTTGAAAAAATCAAATGCAGTAGCAAGAGCTTCATCAAGTATTGATTGGCTAATTCCATGATTCACAATCTGAATAAAAGCGTCATAAGAAAATCAATACTAGTATAGTAATTATGAGGCTTAGGTCTAAAATGAATAATATCATACTAGTTATTACATGCAAATTCTCTCTCACACACACACATATATATGTACTTGTCTACAATATACTTTGATATCGATACATCTTAACTGATGACATTCTAAAATTACTGATTATATTTTATTATATTTAATTACAATTAAATATAGTTGATTATGATTAAATATAGTAAATGTGATCTGACCCAGTTACCTATAATCATATATAATAATACATAATCGAATATAATAAAATATAATATTAATTTTAGAATACATTCACTTATTAGGTGTAATGATATACCCAATTGCACTATAGAATATGTCATATGTATATATTTGATGAAAATTTAAAATGCAGTTGTATAGCAATACGAACCCCTAATTAGGTCTAAAACGAACAACAATATTGTACTGATTGTTATAGAGATAATGGAAATTAACTTACCTCAAAAAAGCCCAGTTGGGAACAAGCACTTCGAATTTCTTTGATGGGCATAGCTCGTTGTTCTTCACCTTGTCTCAGCCTACCCAAATCAATGACAGGCACAACCCCGATCTCAGGATGCAAACTGGGACGATCTGAAGATGGAATCTAGTAACATTCAGTCACACATGACAAGCCTCTCTCTCGAGCACTTTGCACCATTGAAATGAGCTTGAACTCTTCTTCTTCTCCATGTCAGAAATAAGAAACTAAAACAGTAGACAATGCAAAGTATACAGATTGAAGTAACAATGTGATCTGCCACAAAATACATCAGTGGGTTTATATAGGCTTGTGCACCAGTATCACATATGACGGTCAAGTAAGTTAGTACTTTGTATAGAGACCACCTCGTTGACTATATGGACTAGAAAGCCTAGAAAACAATCATGTAACGTCATCAAAGCAAATTAAAAAATCAGTTAAATCTCATTTCTGCTCGTTGAATGTGGACTGCTGTATCAGCAGCAGATTCTGAGAGAGATATTTCATAGATAATGTTTTTTTTTTTTTTTTTAAACTTATAATATATCACAGTAAAAAACAAAAAACAACTTTTGTGGTGCTGTTAAATCTCATTTCTGCTTGTTGAATGTGGACTGCTCTATCATTAGTAGATTCTGAGAGAGATATCTCATAGATAATTTTTTTTTTTTAAGCTTATAATGCATCACAGTAAAAAACAAAAAACAACTTTTTGGTGTTGTTAAATCTCATTTCTGCTTGTTGACTGTGGACTGCTATACCAGTAGCAGATTCTGAGAGAGATATTTCATAGATAATGTTTTTTGTTTTCATGGTTATAATAAATAAGTAAAAAACAAAAGGCAAGTTTAAGAAAAAAAAAAAGGAAACTTTTATGGTGTTTATACTACAAAATGGAATATTAACACTGGTTTAGCATAAAGTTGATGCTTTTGGGTGCAGTTCTCAATTGACATGATCAGACGAACCTTTAAATTTTAAAGGATGTTATGACATATTTTTATCGTACAAAAATTTTAAATACAATCGTTTTTGGACTCGTTATATTTTGACTTGACGAGTATATTAATATCAAGGACATTTTGTTAACTGAAAAAGAATTCATTAATATTTATTTGAGTAGGTTCCTTAAATATGTCAAGAGTAGATGGGTGATGGTATTCGTCGTATTTGTAATTGTTAGAAAAAGCTAGAATTTAGTAAAACCATTATTTGGTGAAGCTGCAATGTTGAACATAATGAATCATGAAGTTACGTGAAGCAGAAATTTATAACTCTGAAACAATAGATCATTTGGCGATGGAGCCACATTTATTGACCTTTTTAATTGCTTCAACATGAAGTATCTCTACATTGATCTACACCGCCTTGTATTGCCTATATATAGACATGTCATTAGTTCATCCAAGACACAAGTCTCATGTCCTAGATCTTAAATATATTTGACTGTTCTCTTCTCCCTAGTTTTGACCTAAAATTTTAGAAAGAAGTTATATAGTTGTTGGTTTAATAAAATTCTTCTAGTCTTGATCCGTAAATGTTTCCCTTCAAGCTTGTGCAGGTCATTTGACATGAACTTCACCTTTTCTTCGGCAGGTAGCTTGAAAAAATCAAATGCAAATTCTCAATTCATGAGCTTCTTCCATACACCTCATGGGCTTGTGCACATCAAATTCTTGAGGACTTTTTTGAAGTGTTTTGAAAACAGTTTGAAAAACTTCAGATGGGAACTGTTTTCAAAACACATTTAAAACTCCACAGTTTCCAAAACCTCAGAGACGAAAATCAAATTTACCCAATTAAAAAATATGTTGAATCTCAATTCTGCTTGTTGAATATGGACTACATATCAGTAGCAGATTCAGAGTGTTATATTTGATACATAATGTTTTTGTTTGCTTTTTGTTTTAAAACTTATCACATTAAAAAACCAAAAGGCACCTTTTATGCTGTTTCAATGCAACTGCACGATGTTATATTAAAAGTTGGAAACACTTTATTGAGAAGCACTGACGAATTTTTGCCCTTGTTACTGCGGTGAGTTGTATTGAGACTGGTGGTATTTGCTGCGTCTGGATTCACCATCGACCATATTAACACTGGTTTAGCATCAAGTTGATTGTTTTGGGCGCAGTTGGTTTACTGTGGAATTTAGATTCTCGTCAGTTAACACGAAAACGTTGCCTTCTAATTTAAGAATATTTCATTTAATTCCTATATTCCGAAAAAGTGTCAAATTTTTAATTATAAATTGAAAAACGATTAAATCTTCCCAAAAGCTTTGTAAATACATTGATTTAGTCATTCTAACCAAAAATTTAACTGTCAAACTCAACAGAAAATACAAAAGGCTACTTCCCTATCATTAGTTAATCCTAAAATTATAAATTTGTCCTCACTTACCAACCAATTGAAATTCAACATGTCACCTAAATTTTTTTAAAAAAAAAGAAAAAAAAATTAGAGCAATCATATTTACACATCACTATTTATAAATCGAAACATATAAATTTACACACACACACACGTATATATAATCAAAACATATAAATTCATACATACACACTATATATGTATATATATATTCATGTGTATGTATTCATAAAATTTAATAAAAAATTTTGTTTTTCTTAATAAAAAAACATTGTAAAAATTGATTGAAAAAAAAAAAAAAACATAATACAAACCAGATCGTAGCTGATCTGGTTCAATTACCATATTACGTCCAATAAAATTCCTTAGCCAAGGATTCATGGTCAACGATCCACATAATTCCCTAAGGCCTCATTTGTTTGCTAGGATAGGATTGCGTTTGGATTAAATTTTATATAAACCCATGTTTGACGCACTCAAATACCTCTTCACTAAATTATCTCATCTCAATTTTAACTCATTCCTTTGGGATAAAACAATCCCATTGAAAACATGGGTTAACATAATCCCACCACTCAAATGCTTCTTCACCCATTCACAAGCGACAACGGCGACCAATGAGGAAGACCCAGCGACAAACTGCAATCGGCAAGGAAGACCCAATGACAAATTGTGATCAACGAGGAAGACAAGTGATGAACTGCGATCGACAAGGGGGAGCGAGCGACAACGATTGGCAAGGAAGACCCAATGATGATTGGCAAGGAAGACAAAGCGGATGTCGGTGGTACAAGAGAAGCAAATGGAAAAAGAAAAGGATCGGCGAAGGGCTGATCAATGGTGTGACAATGAGAAGGGAATGAGTGACGGCAACGACAGCTGTTTGATGGTGTGGCAATGAGGGTGATGAGAGAGGGAGGATGGTGGTAGTGGTGGAGCTGGATGTCAAGTGTAATACTCCTACATCTACAAAATTTCTGAAAAGTCTCTAGAAAATTACTTTAAAATCCAAGTTTATACCCATATATTATTTTTAATTCTACCATACATTTAATCAAACATAGAATAACATTTAAATTAATTTAATTTGATTTCATCCAATCCAATCTATTCCAATGTCGTATAAATAATTTAATCATATATCACGCACCAAACAACGCCTAAAAGGATATCCCTGTCTTACGGTTGTAGAATTCCGTCAACTGTACACTTCCTTTATATTGAATAATCTACACACCAATTTGTCGAAATCTTGATTAATGTGACCTCACTCATTGATATACCAAATGTTTCAATCATTCAATACAAATCCACAACCCTATTCAGATTTAGATTTGTTATCATTTTAACCGCTTTGTTACTCCATATCCACTTGACAATAATCTTTTGTGTAGATGGTTTACATATAAGGTTCGTTGGATATACTTATTTCAAAGTATATAAACCTGTTAAATTCGAAGTTACTTCTTGCTCTTATGACGTAGACAAGTTACTCCACCAGATTGAGAATTTAACATGTTATTATCACTACTACAATAAAACGCCAGATTTTATTATTGAACCGACTATCAATACTTCTAATGATTTTTTTTTTTAATTTTAATTTAACCGTACGAAAATTAAGTACGAATAAGTACTCTGGATTCCGAACTTCACAACATAGACATTTAGTATTAAAATAAAATAAATTATTTATTATTACTTTTAGGGCATCATAACTAGCCGCGACAACTACTGATTAATGACGGAAAGACAAATCATTTTCTTGCATTTTTGGAAAGTTGTGACTTCTAGATCACGAGGGGATTGCAACAGATTGGATAGGGTACGGGTCAACCCGTATCACACCTAACCTAAAATTTTGAGGGGTGCCTTAAATCCGTTCCATTCTCAAATGGATTACTACTTTTCACTCCAAATAGGTCACTACTTTTCATCTCAAACGGGTTGTTGCTTTTCGCCGTAAACCCGAACCAGATCGAAGGGACTTGACCCAAATCCTATTCGTTGATCCGATTTAGTTTTTAACTAATAATATAATTATTAATATAAAAAATATTTTAAAAAATGCACATTTAAATTTCAGTAGTTCAATTTAACTACAACACAACATTACATCTATATAATTATTAATATAAATTCATAAAATACACAAATTTTTTTAAATACAATACAAATACAAAAGACTTGTTATTTATAAATGTTCCATTACAAACATCAAAAGACTTGCTATATGCATGGTAAAATTTCATTACACAATCCAAAATATTACTATTATATAGCAATTAGAGATGACAACGGATGGAATTGGATCCTAGTTAATGCACCCCAAACTCGACTTAACCCTAAATAGGTTGTTACTTGTTGCTCTAAACCCATCCCAACTAAATTGGGTTCTCCTGAATTTGGATTGAATTGGATATTTTTACCACCTCTACTTGGGCTCATTAGGATGCTCAGTCTCTCTCATATAGCCCTTGTATAGTTGGCCGGCATTTTAAGGTTTCCTAAGTATACACCACTTCCTCCTTTGTCTTTCATTGTCTTGAGTTACTAGTTTAAATGAATTTAAAGGTATATTTGTGAGCACAAAAAGGGATCTTCTGTTAACACAAATCACATGCATGAGTCAGTCATTTAATAGGATGATTATATTTATCATCCATGCACATCTATTCAATAAAAGATTGTTATAAATGGATTAACGTTCAATTTTTTTTTTTAATTATTTTCACAACCTTCAATGTTATTTTTTTTTTTTAAATGTATACATGAAATTGTAATTGTGTATATACAGATAATGTAGCATTTCTAGTTTAGATATTTGTGAAAAATAAAAAATAAAAAATGACCCCCAAATGGGTATCTTAATTGATTAGGTATACCAATGATATTAAAACCTCCTATAATTGTTACAATCTGTACGTATATAATATAATTTGTACTGTTTGAATTAGTTTTGAATTGTGATCCTTGGATTTATCAGACTTTCAGTTGTTATGTCAGTGACCCACCATTCTTATTTAGGATGAAAACCTTCATAGGTTCCATTGACGAATATTGACTTTATTACAATGAAGTTGGTGGAGATGGGTGAATTTAAATCTTATTGGTACGGGAGTTAAACACCTCCCATTCCAAAATCTTCCTGTTGACTTTTCGGAATCAACTTACATTTCCTCTTCTACAAGCAACACATAGAGGACACTTGCTTAGGCTCCATGTTCATTCCAAAGCAATTCTCCCGAGGAATTTTAGTTTGAAAACCTATAAGGTGCACTCTGGAATTAATATTCTTTTAAAATAATAAATGGAGAATTGTAAATTTTTTTTTAATATTCAAAACAAACAAAAAGATATATTTCAGTTATATATTTTTGAAAATTAGGGTATAAAATAATATTATAAATTCATTTTTTGAAAAACTTAAGAGTCCATATTATTTATTTCTTTTCCCTTATATTTATGATTTCAAAATTTAATTATCTATTTACTCTTAATCAAATGGTTGGAACAGTAAATGACATTGATTACTACTGGTTAAATTAATATTGAATTGTAAGGACAATTGTTAACGAGTACAAAATCAGCATTAAAGTCTGATCAGTACAAAAATTTACAGAGGAAATTAAAATAATTTGATTGCTTGAAAACTAGAGATCTAATAAGTGATGGGTAGCTTATGATTAGCTCACCAATAATGCACATTTATTTCAATCAATTGATTGATGGATTAAATGGCACGTGGATGATGATATCCAAATAGAAAATAAAATAAAAATGAAATAAAAAATCCTACCTCATAACTTTCCATTAATAGTGTTTGCCTTTTTTCCTCTGCAAATTCAAGAACTCCATACAATTAATTAAAAAAAAATGCATTCCAAAAAAGTTACAAAAACACAATTTTAATGGTAAAGGTATAGGAGGTTACTTGTTATAGCCAAATTGAGTCTAAAAAAATGAATAAATAAATGCAGAAAAAGATACATAAACCAAAAACACAAGTCATTTACAGATTTGAAGTTAGGTCATCTAATCATAATGAAGATTATCAAATTATCACATATATATTGTAGGACACCAACTTGCTCTTCCTCTCAGACTATTTCATTCAATTTGTCAGTTCTGATCATCATGGCTAATCTGTTTCTGGTTCATGTGCTGGTTATTCTTGGGATAGCATTGACAAGCAATGCTGCTACAACTTACATGGTGGGAGATACTACTGGCTGGGATATCAGCAGTAATCTTGATAACTGGGCAAGTAATAAAAAATTCCAAGTTGGTGATGTTCTAGGTATGTCTCTTCTATCAATTCTTTCAAGCATATTTCATTGAATTTGAGTGTCATCATCTAATTCATATACTATATATACTTCCTTTCATTTCTAAAATTTGGTTGAAATATGTCTTCACTTTCTGAATTTTGTGATAAGTATTTTTGAAAGATGAATCCCATATTGATCTACACTCGGCTAAATCTTAGGAATATCAATGAAATTTACTATTTCGCTCAGTTTCGCTTATCAAAGCACATGCCGGATTCGAACACCTCTGTCGACAAGAGTGGATAATTTTCAAATAGTCCACAAGTGTGTGGGCAATCTACTAAAAATGTCTACTAGTTTGTGGACAGTTTTTCTATGATAGATGGGTAGCTCTCTCCTACCTATTAAGAAGTAATATATGTCATGAGTTCTTGATAATTGTAACATATACTTGTCCTATCAAACAAAAAGAAAAAACTATAAACTAGAGAGGGGTTAATTCTTTTTCTTCCTGTATGTTGTGGTTTTTGCAGTGTTCCAGTACTCATCCTCAAACAGTTTGAGTGAAGTAACTAAACAGAATTTCGACAGCTGCAACACAACAAATGTTATCAACACATTTTCAAATGGAAACACAACTGTGCCATTAACAAAACCTGGTACTAGATACTTCGTCTCTGGCAGCAGGCTTCTCTGCCTTGGAGGAATGAAACTTCAAGTGGATGTAGAAGGAGATAATCAATCCTCTACTTCATCAGTTGGTGCACCCCAAGCACAACCCGAGTCTGGTGTTCCTCGACCTTCTACAAAGAGCAACAATCCTGCAGCCGTTACTCCAACTTCTTCTGGGTTTGCTTGGACCGGAAGGAATTCTGTTCTGGTAGCTTTTCTGGGTTCCATGGCTACTATTCTGTGGGTGGTTTAAGTTTTTTAATAATGTTTTAAAAACATTGTTTTTGTGTATAATTACAAGGTTGTCAATTTCTCATTTTTTTAATATTTGAAATGTGTTAAATTTTCTGGGGTTGTGACTTCTGATGAGCAGTAGTTTTTAACAATTTTCCTACATCTTCTCTGTATTGTAGCATTGTACTTTCAAATATGAGTGTTATCAAATGTTCGCTTAAAAGAACAACAATTTAAGGTTTTATAAAGTCATTATAAAATGCAATGTGATCATGTTGCACGTTATCCAATCCTGTTACATATAAAATATGTTGTTGTTGGCTTAAAATAATAAAATAAAAATAACATATGAAGATAAATGAAATTTAAATAATGCCAAGTGCCATAAATAATGCAAGGTATTGGTTATGAGTCTCCTCTTAACAAGAGTTGTTTTTTTTCAGTTGTGGGAGTAATTATTGGATCGTGTTATCAATAATCTATCTACGTCAATCCTTTTACT
This sequence comes from Litchi chinensis, assembly GCA_019925255.1. Taxonomy (NCBI): domain Eukaryota; kingdom Viridiplantae; phylum Streptophyta; class Magnoliopsida; order Sapindales; family Sapindaceae; genus Litchi; species Litchi chinensis. The sequence goes on along the minus strand of CM034467.1, from coordinate 20,653,816 downwards.
CATAAGTCATCAACATCCAAAAGAACTTACTGAACTAAAAGAGACAAATGTCAAAACCATCCAAAAAACGAGCGACAACTCATCAGTGATGGAAGCCCTCAAATCTTAGTTGTTGAAATATATATTTGAGAGCAAAAGAAATATGTTCTTAGAAGTTATAGAGAAAAACAAAGAATCCATCAAAATTGACAAAGATTTTGATAACGACAAACTCCTTGTCGGGACGATTCCCAATAACATATTATTGATCGAAATTCGACGTCGTTTGTCCCGTCTAAGCTTTTTCAAAAGTATCATTCATGTAATTAGTTCACATACAAAGAAAACAATTTATGAACAAAGAATTAGTTCATGAACCAAAACAATAGTTCATGAACAAAGACAATAGTTTGTAAATAACCAAAAAAAAAAAAAATCCACAAACAGATAAAACAGTTCACAAAAACAAATAATTAGTGCATGAATCAAGAATTAATTCATGAACATAGAAAATATTTCACGAATAAATTAAAAAAAAAAAAGGGAAATCTTCAAATTATCATATTCAATCATAAAATGTTCAGTGTCACAATCCCACATTGTATATATATTTTTTTTGGGAAGAAAATCCCACACTGTATTAATATGAAGTATGAACAAAAATAAATAATCTTTGGTGATAAACAAAATGTTTTGAACAATTAAAAGGGAATTGGAATTCTAAAGTCTACTTCAATTGACATTAATTGTTCGAAATCTATCGGGACCTATACTTATATTGTGATAATCTATTCTGACTACAAAGAGAGAAAACTTCATACACATACTAATAAATGTGTATGATAAGGCCTAAACTCCAATGATGGACGTGAAAGAAAGTGTACTAACTATTTTATCTCTAACTAGATGTACAAGGACACAAAAATTAAATGATATATATTTACATTTATGAGTTAAATACATAAAACCTTTCTAAGGTTAAGTCAAATACAAACATATTAATATTTTACTTTTTTTAAAATATAATATCCCCCTATTAACAGTCAAACATAGTTAAAGTTAACGGTTGATTAGGAAATGTTACATAATGAAAAAAATGTCAGTAAATAAGAACAAAAATTTATATAAAAATTTCAAGATATATTTAAAATAAAAATAATTTAAAAATGTAAAAATATATATATATTTTTTTAAAAATGTTAAATCTCTACCATTCATCATTCTTAATGGTCGATGGAAATCATTATTCAAGAAATTAAAAAAGTTTAATATATTTTAAAAATTTTAATAAAAAAAAAATCACCATCCATCAAAATGAATAGATGGTGGAGATCTAGGAATTAAAAGAAAATATGAAGAAAAAAAAAAGTTAAAAAACAAAATTTTTTTTTTTTTTCTCTTTTTCTTCCTTCTCCCACTATCTCTCTCTCTACCTTCTTCTTCAACCTTCTCTCTCACTTTCTCTCAACTTAGATCTCCAACACCCTTTATCATCAACACGTTTTATCTTCAGCAACATCATCATCAACAATCAACATCATCGGTAAACCCAGATGATGTTCCATTAATATTGGTTGGATGTTCAGTTGATGATGGGTTTTGTTGGTGATGTTTGGTTGATGATGTTAGGTTTTGTTAGTGATGTTGGTCTTATTATTGATTGGGTTGATGACAGATTGGGTTTAGGGTTTGATGATGCTAGGTTCGATGAAAGATATTGGGTTTGGGGTTTGAAGATGCGATTTGGGGTTTGACATGAAGTTGTTTATAGGTTCGACATGAAGTTGTTTCTAGGGTTTGAAGATGAAGAAGTTGACATCGAACCTAGAAAAAATCGTTTATGGGTTTGGTGTTTGATTTCGATGAAGAGGATCTTCAGATCTGTAGAAGTTGTTTCTGGAGTTTGATAATGTAAGATGAAGTTGATGAAGTTTCTATGGTTTGATTTCGATGAAGAAGATCTAGGTATTTGCAGATCTTCAAATTCTTCATTTTTTTCCTTAATTTGTTGTGGATGATGGTGATGATGGGTTGTTGAGAGTGATGAATGGGTTGATGTTAATTTGAAGATGATGATTAATTGTGGGTTTACGTCGATGTTGGTTGTTGATTGTGGATTAATGGTGGTTGATGTCGATGGTGGCTGTTAATGGTAGATTGGGGAATGAAGAGTAATTGGAGATAAAGGTCCAATTTGATCTCCACCCTTAAACAAAATATTATTTTTTATATTGATTTTTTTTAATGATGGCTACCGTCCATCATGTTGATGGATGGTGGAAATCATTTTACCTTCTCTTTTGAAAATTATTAATTTTTTTACAATTTAAAAGTTTTATTTTAATTTATTTAAAAAATTATTTTAATTTTATATCTTATTGTGATCTCGGACAGTGGAAATCAATTTTTCAATATAAATAATATCAAGTTAGTAAAAGACGAAAATACCCTTATATCAAATAAGCTTGACTAACTTTGACTGATGGACGAAGGCTTTTATGTTTCAAAAATGAAAAATTATTTCCACTTGCATTAAGCTTTACCCAAAGGGGTTTTGTTTATTTAACTCTATATTTATATTTATATCACTAAAATCTCCCTGTAATTATCATTTTTCTTTTTTTCATGACCTTCCAAATAAGAAGTGTTGTCTTGAGTTAGGTTTATAAAGATTCATAAACAACATTATTTAATAACAATAATTATAATTTCAAATTGTTCAAAAATTTACTTAAATAATATGATAAAATGATATGAGTAACTATTATATTATTTACATATAAGTTGAAGATTTATAAATCATCATGTCACAATATTTAAGCATAAAATGTAAACATATATTTAGACGATTTAACTTTCTTTCTTTTTTTTCCTTTTAAGTTGATACACTATAGTTCAAAAATTTATTGAAACCTATCAAGATCAAACATTAATATTTACTCCAATAAAGGGAATATAATATAGATATTACTCCAATAAAGGAAGATAAAATAGGAAAAAACTACTCATATCAGTTTTAAAGTGCACTTGGTAAAAATTGAATCTTCAACATGTTAGTAATTAATGGGAAAGTGTTCAGCTATCTATACTAAAAATTTATGTGCTTAGATGATTTAGTCGTATTTATTTAAGAATCTGTAATTTATTTATTTTTTTCATTTAGTTACAAAGATTTATATCTTACGAATAAAACTGAAGTATGCTATTTGAAGTGCATTCACATCTCTGTAAAATGCCCAGAAATTTCAAAATAAAATATCATTAAAAAGAATACAAGATAGTCCTGTTTCTTGTTTACCTACTTTGAAAAATCAATGATTTGCTACAAAACGTCGAGCGTATCCCTTTTATTCATTCTTCAAATAATTTGTTGGTTTTTTTTTTTTTAAATAAAGGTTTTTTTTCACTAAAATATATTACAGATAAAGATATAACAGTGAGAACCTCTAGATATATATACACATTAAGGTTGACAAAACTCTCAAAAGTTGAGAGAAAAGTTTTCCACATAAGTGATAAATTATCTCAAACTTAACCCATATAAGTGAGAGGTTCAGCTCGAATTCCCCCTCTTAAGAGAGAGACAAAGAGGTTAGTGTGGACTGCACCTCTAGATATATATATAATTTGTTGGTTTTATGTTGTCCTGTTGTATGCTGATTTCATTGTCTCACATAATTTTCACTCTTTTTTAACAAAATTTCCAAGCGATCGGTATGCCTAGAATAATTGCGGTTTCTTTAATTTATTTGTAGTCATAATGTAAACTAAACGGAAAGAGCTTATTTATCATTTAGAAATATTAATCTTGGAATTGAAAATATTAGTTTCATGACATGAAAATTAGTTGTACGAAATAAAGTTTGAATATTAGTGGAAAAAACAGTTTCAATATATATATATATATATATATATATATATACGTATATTGGTGGGAAAAGCTGATATTCATGCGTAGACGTGGAAGAATATGTGACAAGGAACTCATGAAATTTCCATTGCAATTTGAAAGTTCATGAAATTGACACGGAGGCTTCTAACACAAAAATGGGCACTCGTCGCATTCTAGATCATTCCAGTATCACCAACTTCTACAATTAACTTAATTGTGACCATACGAAACAATATTTATAGACAAATAAATTAACAAAATAAATCTTGATTTTTCCCATTTATTTATTGCTTTTTTTTTATTATTGAGAAAATATATAAAAGAATAGTCAAACCATGCAAGTTACCTTTAATTATTATTGTTAATTGCTATCAGACTCAAAAAGTTAAATTAATAGGAAAATACCCTATTTAAGATTTAAAGTTAACATGTGACAATTATGAAATTACAAAATAAAGAGACAATTTGAAAAGAAAATTTTATTAAATAATATAATTTGTAATTACATGAAGTTAATTTAGTAGTAATATATTCCTCGCATTTCATCTCTAAAATTGTGAATTTGAATAGTATTGTCTTTTTCAGTCAAATTAATTAAATTAATTAAAAATAGTAGAATTTAGGAGTAAAAATGTAAAATGCTAGCTAAAAATAATAACATAATAAATAATATGTTTTCTTTGTTAGTAAAAGGTTGTTCATAACATATTTTAGAATTAAAAAAAATACAAGACAACTACATGATTTAAAATTTTATTAAAACCCACATTATAGAACATATTATGTAAATATTTATGATAAATTTTAAGAACATATCGATACTATAGAAAATACATCATCAGTTCAATCATTCAGCAAATGAACATTATAAACCCCTTAAACTCTGCTTTTTTTTTTAAAATATATATATACATATATATTAATATTGTTTTGTTTGTTTCTTGAAATGCATCCTTATCGAGAAAGCGACTTTGGTCCAATGATAAGACCAAGTCTACCATTACTTACCTTCATGGTTGTAGGTTCAACTAACAAATTCTCATCTAAAGTGTGGGTAACTTTTTCACTTTGCGTGGGTTATCCTCTCTTGCTTTTTGGGAGAAGAGACCTAGATTATATCACAAAATTATATCGCAGCTGATCCCAACAACTATATAGATAAGTCCCAATAATTGTCTTCACCTCACTACCACCGAGTTCCCCCCAAACCAAAATCTTTGGAAAAAACAAAATGCATTCCTTATCACCATAAAACAAAACCAAATTATCTTAAGTGATTTAATTTGATGTAAGTGGGTTTTGTTTGTTTTGGATAAAAACTTTTTATAGACAAGTAAAAACTTAATTGGTTATTTCTAAAAGAATAAATTACAATTTATCTATTCAGTTAAAAACTATTTGTAAACGGAGTAAAGTTTTGAGTTTTATTACAATAAACTCTCAACCATTAATCCATCTCCATTAAAGTTAATGAATTGAGAGATAAAATTATCTTTCGATTTTATTTTTTATTTAATTATTATTTTATTTTTAAATTTTTATTTATTTATTTATTTTTAAATGAACGATAAAGATTATTATTTTAATAAAATTTTAAAAAAAAATCTTTTCAAAAGATTTAAAAAATTAATATTAAAAAAAAAAAGTAAAAAGATAGAAATCTTCCCTGAAGTCTTCTTCTTCTTCCCTAAAATCTACTTCTTCTTCCCCAAAGTTTTCTTCTTCTTCCGGATATCTTGGCCCCGGCAGTGGCTTGCTCCTTCAAGGTATCGACCTCGAACAAGAGAGGCTTGCCTCCTTGTTCACTGTAGCATTCTTTGTGAGAAGGCTCGTCTCCCCTTGACGAATGTTATCGCAAACAAGGGAGGCAAGCCTCCCCTGTTCACATCTATTCTACCGCAACAGGGGATCTCGATCCAAATGTAATTGGTGTTCAAGCTCATGGGGTTTCGAAACCCAGGTACGGAAAAGGTTTGTGTTTGATATGATTTTGTTCATCTGCGAAACCTAGTGATTAATTTTGATTTTGTTCATCTTCAAAACCTGTTTCTTCATCTTCAACATCTCTGAGATGGTTTGATGCAATTGATAATGGTTTCAATGGTGATGAAGACAGACGGTGGGTGTAGGTGATGAATGCTAGGTTTCAATGGTGATGAATCAATTATGATTTGATGATTGATGATGTTGCTTGGAAACCGAGTTTTTGGGTTTCTAGTCTCCTCAAATTTATGGGTTTTTAGTTGGAAACCTAGATTTCTAGGTTTTTTTTTTCAATATTTTTTGTTACTTTTTTTTAGGGTTATTAGTGTTGATAAAGATTATCTAGGTTATGCAAAGTTTTGGTTGATTTTTTTTTTTAATTTTTATTTTTTTCGAATTAATGGAGACATGATGAAAAATTATGGAATTTTTTTGGTTAATTATTTTTATTTATTTTATTTTTTTCATTTTTAATGAGGTTAGTTGGGTCAATGTAGATATCCAAGCGCATTTCGATTTTTTTGTCACATTTATACTGTTTATGACTAACTTTAACAGAATTTTCTAATGACAAAGGGGTTTTATTGTAATAAAATTCAAAGCTTTGCTCCGTTTATAAATAGTTTCCAACCGAATAATTAAATTGTAATTTATTTTTTTTGAAAAAAAAATATATAATTGCTGAAGGAACTTAAGATGTTCTAATGTAAACTTTCCATCGAGTTTGAGTTATGTCTTTTTTCCTCAACTCTTGCACGTGTAATAAATATTTCATTTTAAGAAAATATTAATTAAAATAATAATATTTAGAATTAACCTGAGTATCTATAAGTCAAAGAGAAATTTGTTTATTTAATTTTGTTAAAAGAAGAAATCATGATTCTCACTTTCAAGAATTCAACCAATGGATCATGAATTTACAATATATATTTTGTTTTAATACTGACATTGAAAAAGTAAGAGATTTACCGATACATATTACGATCAATAACGGCTAAGATCAATCATAATTTATACAACTCGAAATCAAATGTTAGCAAGACTTATTTATATCATAAAAAACTAAAATTTATTAAGAAAACTCTTTCACACACCAAACCCCTCATCGCCACTAACAACATCACTGGCAGTCCCTCTGACCTCTAGCTACACACATTGTCACCACCGCAATTCTCCCTTTTTCTCTATTCACCTTTGAAGTATTGAGGGGGTCTCCAAATCTCTCCTTTTTATGGATGAGATTGGTTAGATATTCTCCTTTAGGAAGAGATACGGAGATCTCCCCATAAACTTTAAAAAATAATAATAATAATGTTTTGAATTTTTGGATGAAGAAAATTTGAAATTTTTGGCATATGTTCTTCGGGGTTCAGTATATATATATATATATATATATATATTTTAGAAAAATTTATTTATTTCTTAAACATTAATTTTAATGGTGGAGATTACCGGATCGAATGAGATTGAGATCTCTTCCAGCCATTATTTTATTTTTATATATAAACTAACTAATTAATCAATTAACAACAATTTTTCTTATTAAAATTTAATGACCAATTTACCCCTTAACAGTGACCCCGTAAGTTCAAACTGTTATTCAATATTTTTAAGAGGATGTTAGTGTAATAACTGGAAAGCTGCCAATCAATGTAATTTTAAAATACTTTGAGATATATTGATATAATTAATCCTAAATTATAATTATGACTCACTTAACTAAATTATAATTATGACTACTTAAGGGGTGAACTTCAACAGTGGTTGTGCAAACAATTTGAGAGGGGTGCAAACATCCACACTCTTGATCGTAACATCACATGGACAACCCAATCCAAACTTGACTAGGCAGCTCACAAACTAAACCCGACGCGTCTTCAAACTCAAAACCCGAAAAAACAAACAAAACCAAAAGAAAATATGGTTGCAAACAAGTGTCTACCCTTAACCACCACCACGAGAGCACTCTTCTCCTCCACCACCACCTCACCTCTCCTCCTCTTCTCCTCTTCTATCTCCATCCCTAACCTCCCTCTTTCTCTCTCTAGACCCAACCCTACCACTCTCTCTTCTTCAAGACCCTTTTCCCAATACAAACCCCCCATGAACATCCTCAACAAGCTCGGCTTCGGCTCTAAGTCCACGCCTGACCCGGCCTCCATGGAGAACTCGTCGATCGCTCAGGGCCCAGATGATGACGTGCCCGCCCCGGGTCAGCAGTTCGCCCAATTCGGGGCCGGTTGCTTCTGGGGGGTCGAATTGGCGTTCCAGAGAGTGCCTGGTGTCACCAAGACCGAGGTTGGGTACAGCCAAGGCTTTATGCACAGTCCCAGTTACGAGGACGTTTGTAGTGGCACTACCAGACACAACGAGGTCGTTAGGGTCCAGTATGACCCTAAAGAGTGCAGCTTTGAGAATTTGCTTGATGTTTTCTGGGCTAGGCATGACCCCACCACGCTTAATCGTCAGGTGTGTTTTTGCTTGATTGCTCATATGGGTTTTTGGTTTGTTGCTTGGCTTCATGTGGGGTTTCATTGGTTTTTTATGATATATGATTTTAGGGATTTTTGACATTATTAAAAATGTTTTGCAGTTTTAAGTATGAAAAAGAGTTGCATCTTTTTATTCGGCTTATAGAGTTGCTTATCAAGAGTTCGAAAATAATAGAAATTATGTTGTGAGAGTGTGCAAGTATATAATGATGGGTGTGGTTGGAAGTCTTGATTGGTGAGTTTTGTTTTCGGTTGGTTGGAATTGCCTGAATAGCAGGCTATATTCACGGTATATGGATTATTCATGTTGTGGCATTATAATGGCGGTTGTTCGTTGATTGTTGTCATCCTTTAATTTATGCAAATGAAGTCTTGATAAGATTAAGTCCCTTCTTGTTAATCGTTTTGTTTCCTGAAGTTGATATTTGATTATGACAATGATGTTTAATCTGCATGCTGATTTGGTTTTAGTCATGAACATGTAGTGACACCATTTTTTTTTTTTTTTTTTTGTAAGTTCTGATTACATGAAATTGCTCAGTTTTGTGGCATGTTAGTTAAAATTTCAATTGAAGGTAATTCCCATATTTGGATGGCAGCATGGAACTGAACCTTCGTTTTTATAGGTAGTGGATATGAGAGTGTGTAGTTGGGAGCACCTATTAATTGGGTGTCAGAAGTCAATTTAAAATGTAACAATTGATTGAATTCATTGTTCTGTGTTAGTTTTTCCTAGTTCATGAAATAGATTAAGCAGCCACTACTCACTAGTACTTTTGGTCTAGATTGGATACAACTACCTAGCTAAGAATAACAAACATTGTAGGACTTGTATGTCAACTGGGCTTTGAAACAAGATAAGATGTAGTGAGGTGGGGTAAAGGCTTATGTTCCACTTCAATTATAGGATTGCAAGGTTTGATCCTGCTGATCTCCTGACGCAAAAATTTTGGTACTCAAATCTTTCCAATGAAAAGACTGACACAATTTTCGCACTAAGCTCAATTGTGGCAACAAAGAAAATCCTAATATGAGATATATATGTGTGTATATATGGTGTTTAGTCCTCTCTATTTCACCATGTCACCAAAATTGTACTGTTTTGCACAATTTAATAGCTTGGTAATCCTCTTATGGCAGGGTAATGATGTGGGAACGCAGTACAGGTCTGGCATATACTTCTATACTCCTGAGCAAGAGAAGGCGGCCCAGGAGTCTTTGGAAAAACAGCAGAAAGTCCTGAATAGGAAAATTGTCACTGAGATTCTACCTGCCAAGAAGTTCTATCGGGCAGAGGAGTACCACCAGCAATACCTTGAGAAAGGCGGCCGTTTTGGTTTCAAGCAATCTTCTGAAAAAGGCTGCAATGATCCCATCAGATGCTATGGCTAAGTTTTCCCCTGCTTAACAGGCAAATATTTAGCTTGATTGAACATTGCTGTTCTGTATGGCTGCATACGTGCTTTTGTCTGTTAATATTTAATAATGTGCCTAGGCTCATATCATACACTCGCTATGATAAGAATGTCTGATGTGTTCTGTACTCGGATCTGTAATTAGTCTTCTTCTTTTAGTCTTAGTATTTTCACTACTAGTGTGTTTTAATGGTTTGTGTAAAGTTCAATCCTGCAATTAGCTTGCATATATTATATATAATATATTTATATATATCCAACAGCTTTTCCCATGAATATGTTATGTTTTCTGAGAACAATCCGATGATGTCTTCTGGTTTCAAGTTTATGTACATGTAATAGGATGATCACACAATTTGCTGTGGCAGTTGCATACATATACTTTTTGATATGGCATTTAGGATGATGGTTAAGGCCTGTTCTGGTTGATTTTGGTCACAGCTAGGATGTGGTTGTCATCTGCATAGTATTTATGCAGTTAGTCCAAGATTTTATACCAGTACAGACTTGAATCCCCATGTTACTCAACATCAAAGAGAATTGGTCACTGCGATTTTGGAGTGTAGATTCATTTTTAAGTCTGCTCAAGTTAGCAGATTCTAGGAAGTACTTTCTAAATGTAGCCACAGACATACAAAGACTAGGAAGAAAAATAGTGTAAACTCCATATTTCTATTATTCTTTTGATTATACCAAACATAATTACCAACATCATTTAATATTACTACCATCATATGGTCTGGTTTACATTGGTAGGGGGAAATTTCTTTGCTTCATCTTATATACACAGGAATTTGTGGGTTTGTACTTTGTACACTGATCACAGCTGAGCATAGGTATTAGCAATTACACCGGCTTCAATGAGAAGAGGCACCAACTAGCCTTCTTGGTGTGCCGCCAAGAGAGCTGCAAACAACCAGAAAAACAAGAAATGAAGCTTTTAGTCTATATATATTTTACGGGACTATTATTGTTCCTACATGGGTTTGATCTCAAAGAGGAAGAGATCGGTGGCCTTACCATCGCATCCACCAATGTGTTTTCCTCCGATAAACACATTGGGTACAGTCCTCTGCCCAGTCCACTGTGCCAAAGCTGATTGAATTTCATCTTCATCCCCTACAAAACACAGATAATTAATTTCCTTAGAATTCATTGCAGTTTGTAGCTCTCTTTTTCGGTAGTTAGTCTCTATAAGATATGCATAATTTAGAGAATTGCAGCAGTAAATTAGAGGATTTAGAATTTATATATGGTCTTACTTTCCTCATCAAGTTCAATGACCTTGAAAGTTGCTCCAAGTTGTGTGAGTGCTAGGAATCTCGCTAACAAAGAAGATGTTAGAACAATAAATAGAGAATTTGTATGAGAATGTGGGGACTTTTATTAATTAAGAACTGAAAACAAACTATTACAAACGAAAAAACCTCAATGCTACATTGAGGGATGAGTATCGTGCTATACGATGCCTCTTACAGAGCTCCTTTGCTAAATTCTGAAAGCATAAGATAATCTAAACCCTAACAGCCCCACTATATAAATATTAGCAAAATCCTACAAGGATCTCATAATATCCTCCCACAATTAATTGCCGATATCATTACTTGCCTTTTAGGATTCAATCCCACTAATGGCCAAACCATTTCTATTAGAAATATTGCTTTTATAAACCTTAAGATCTGTGATTGATTTCTTTCTTCTATGGTAAGTGATGATTGAGGTCTAACAATTCTATTCCCCTCAACAACCACCTTGTCCCCAAGGCAGATCTTCGAGTAACTCCTTATCTTCGACTGCAATCATGACTTGTAGATGTGCCTTAGGATAGACATGGTTTGGCGAGTTTGTCCTTCAAAACAAAAGCATTGATTTCTAGCGCGGCGAGCTCTCATTTCGGTTGGCGAAATGGTGAGATTCCCCATCCATTTCATGAAAATTCTTGAGTCGTCTAAGTCGGCTGAGGATTGATTAACACTTTCTAGTCGTTGTTCAAATTGTGACTTGATGGGTTTAGTAGGAATCGGGTTAGATAATGGGTAACCCATGGGCCGTGGGTTGCTAGACATGGGTTGGGTCGCACGTAAAGTCATCTAGTTTGAATGGCCTCTCATAAGCTCCCCCTCCAAATCCCTCGCTAACTCCATAGCCCTTATCAAGTTTGGTGGATCATGCACCCGAATCCTCTTAAGTTCCTCTCTCAGCCCGTTAATGAAGTTTCCAATATATACAGGTTCTAGTAGACCTGACACCATCCCCACAAGGCATTCGAACTGCTGCACGTACTCCTGTATCGTGGTTTCTTGCTTCAAACCAGCCATGTGCTCATAAGGATTACCAGCTATCCATCCTCCAAACCATCGCATTAATTCCGAGGAGAACCCCTCCTATGTTAGCTGTGGCTGTTTGCTTCTAAGTCAACACAACCAATGCACGGCTGTCCTTTCCATGCGCATATTCACCATTCAAATGCTCTAATATCAATTTGTTCAGAACCTCGCTAACAAAGAAGATGTTAGAACAATAAATAGAGAATTTGTTTGTGAATGTGGGGACTTTTATTAATTAAAAATTGAAAACAAACGATTACAAACGAAAAAACCTCAATGCTACACTGAGAGATAAGTATTGTGCTATATGATGCCTCTCATAAAACTTCTCTGCTAAATTCTGAAAGCATAAGATAATCTAAACCCTAACAGTCCACTATATAAATACTAGCAAAACCCTACAAGGATCTCATAATATCCTCCCACAATTAATTGCCCCTATCATTACTTGCCTTTTAGGACTTAATCTCACTAATGGCCAAAATCTTCCTATAAGAAACCTTCCGTTTATAAACCTTAAGATCTTTGATTGATTTCTTTCTTCTATGGTAAGTGATGATTGGGGTCTAAAAGTGAGCAATTCCTTGGCTCTTCTGCAGTAACGACAGTATGTTTTGCTGTAATTAAAACCACAAAAAGTTTGAAATCAATGTAATTGTAAGCTTCAAATGTATTACCTGAACATAACAACAGGAAAGGATGAAACAAACTCCTTGACCTTGTTGAGTGCCATTTTCAGCTCTACTTTGCTTGTTTTCTTTTTTCGCTTAAAAAACTGAAGATCAAGTGACCGACTCATTATGTTCTTTTTCCACTAATATAGAGAGAGTAGAGCCAAAATTGAGAATAGGTGTAGAGAGTTGGTTAAACCTTGCTGTCAAATGGGGTTGCGGTTCTTTACAGGTGGCAGATGTACAAGTTAGCTGAATGGTTTGATTCTACAAGGGTAGAAAGAGAGAGAGAGAGTCCAAAAAATGGAGAGATAGAGATTAGCTGAAATTAGACGGAGATGATGTTATGTTTATCTTTACTATTTTTGAAGCGTAGAGAGGAATTTAGAGCACTCATAGATAAGTTAAAAATATTTCCTTCTAAAAAATGAAAACAAGCTGATAAAACGAAAGGTCCATTTTGTGCAACTGGATGCATCAAATGCTGTGCGTGAAGTCACTTCGAGTATAGTGCAATGTGCTGATCATTCTCTGAGTGTAAACGATATTAAAATGTTATGTCAAGAAGTTGGCGTTGAAAAGTATCAGGCTATTCCCAGATCGGGAAACTTTTTGGCTCATAAACTGGCTACCTTAGCTTTGTCATCCAATACTGTACATGAGTGGTTTCATACCACAGTCACTTGTATCTTTCCTTCTGTGACTTCATAATGCATATATTTGTCTCCAAAAAAAAAAAAGGGGGTCCTTATTTATATGCTAGATGGCTAAGTTTATTAATTTAAGTTATTTTAGATAAAATATATGACTTACTATTTTTATAGGTAGACTTGATAGCTATGGTGAGAGGAAGGAACTACATTTCCATCTCTGCAGTTTATATTTATTTATTTTGACAATATTAGTGTTACATTTCATTCAAATTAGTATCTTAGTGATGGTAGCATTCGCTGGTTTGTGATAAAATATTGCATGCATGTGTGGTCTCTTCCTCTCCTAGAAGTTAGATTAGAGAAAAAGTTTTGTTGGAAATGGTGTGACCATCTTACGTAATTTTTTCCTTCGAAAATAAGGACAGTTTGATACTTTAGTGGAATTATTACCTATAAAAGTGTGATCCTCTATCTTTTTTGGGTCATTGGTTTCAACTTTGAAGTGTGTTATCTCACATCACCAGTAGTAATGAGTGAGATCCAAATTTTATATATATATATATTTGCTCTTCTGTCATTTTATTTCACTAATAAGTGATTTGAGTGTGGGATAGGTGATCATTCGCAAGCCTGCCGCCTACCGGTCTCATCTTGATCGCATTTTATCGTATAGGGATTAGGGAGTGTAATTCAAGCATTGGAAGTATATACCTAGAGTGATTCAAGCATTGGAACTTTATGCTTTAGTAACTGAGATTACAAGACTTTGGACAATTTAGATGTGGTGATCTAATCAATTCGCAGCATCACAAAAGGTACAAACCTTCGACAATGTACATAAAATTAGGACGAATATTTGTGTCTCTTGTCCATGGATTTTAGTGCAGTTGGATTAATCTTGTTGACAAAACAGACAATACTTGCAATCTCCATTATTTTAATATTGAGTTGTAAACTTGTATACAATCATAGTTACTATATAGACTAGAATTTATTTTTGTTTAATCGATTTGTTTTTTTTTTTCCTCATTTGCATGTCAAAATTTAAAGTAGGGATTCTCTCCTAATCTTATTTTTTATCTTGACTTGTTATAAGAATAGTTTGGATTTAAGTAATGCATTAAAGAGAAAAAAATATAACCATTTCCGAATTTGAAAATTAATCATTAAATGAGTTGAGATCTCTTTTATTTTTATTTTTATTTTTTTTCAGTTAGAGATCTCGTTTTATTTATTATTGTGTAAATGTTTACATTATATATATAAAATAAAGTATTTTTACTATTAATATCTCTTAATTTTAAAAAATTCATCCATTATATATAAAATGTAATGGATGAATCAATCAAATTTATCCATTATATTTGAATTAAATAAGTGAGAGAATTTATTTTAGAAGAGATAATGTAATGAATTAATTTAATTACTGTATTCTAATTTTTTAAAATTATAAGGTACTAATGATTGAATTATTATATATATAAAACACTAAAATTGATATGAATTTTCGAATCAGGACCAAACTTTAAAAATGAAGATTTTAATATCATTAGTATTTAGGAGTTATTGTTAATGATTATAGATTACATCATTTGTTTATGAATTATTATATTTGTTTATAAATGGCAGTTCACGAACTTTGATGATGTTAAAATAAAACTCGTTTGAAAGTTTGATGTTAGTTCAAAATTTTACATTAATTTTAATTATATTTTATAAAAGTTCTACTATTTTAATTGTTCAATTATTAGTATCTGGATGAAGAAAAACCCAGGAATGTTTGAATTAAAGAAAGATTATGTCATTAAAATCAGATTAGAAGGACACCACTATACTATTCCAAACCAAAAATGCGCTTCGACTATGACGACGTGCATGCCATGAGCCAATTTGAAGGTCCTGAAACCGTCAACGTGGCATAGTACCAGTGGTAGGATCTGATACTCCAGTATATTGTTCTGTCTCCTACTTTGAAGTTGAAGGCGTATCATTGTCAAGTACAATGCCACACCACTTAAATTTAACCATCTAATACAAGTACAAGCTCACCACACTGTGCCATTGTTTTGAGTGCCAAACCATTTCCTGTACTTCTTTTAAAAAAAAATAAAAAAAAAAATAAGTTTCAAATAAATAAATACATAAAACTTTTATAATCAAATATTCTTGATTTTAAAAGTAAGGACCAACCAATCAAATTCATCAATTAGATTATCTCTCTTCTTTAATTTAAATACAATGGATGAATTTGATTGATTCGTTTTTACTTTTTAAAATTAAATATATGTGATTATAAAGTAAAAATGCAATGAATGAATTTGATTAGTTGATTTTTATTTTTTTAAATTAAATATATATGATTATAAAAGTATTATATATATTGAAATTAACTCATAATACAATTGAGGATCAGTAGCGATAAGCGTTATGACTCGATTTGGGAATCAACTCCTAAGAAAGGAACGACTCATCCCACAAATAATAGGGAAAATTGTCATTGTATTAGATGGCCTATTAAGTATCAAACTTGGCACACGTAAGCACGTAAAGCGGGTTGTCACCATTAAGACAACCCATCACGTTTGATAAGGATATATAATTATTCTAGTTTCATTTACTTTTATCATAGATTTGACATGAAAGTATATATTGATTTTGCCTTCAACTATATATCCAATATGAATATCAAATTGAGTAATATTATTTGATTTCTGTAAAAAGTGAAAATTTTAAATTTTGTACATACGACGGAAAAATTACTTATCTCTCTCCTGCTTGCTTGGTACTTTAATTTAATGGAGATTTATCATTTGTATGATGACCAGCATATCATTGCAATTCACTCAATCTACGACGGTTAACATATAAATTACTTCAGATTAGTCAAACCGGTTGCCGGCTCTACCAAAAACAGTGAGTCGCCAGCATTTGATGATCAAGAGAACAAGAAATGATTGAACTTTTTGCCCTAAAAATATTTTCTTAGTTTAATTTGATTTTTTATTCCTTTTTAATATGCGTCTTAAGTGTGTGTGTGTGTGTTTTACCTTAATACCCTCCTTAAAAAATCTTGAATTGTAATTTATAGTTGGCAAAGTGCGCAAGAAAGCAAGAAAATGTTGCAAATAATTAGTGTGGTGGTTAACCAATTTACTTGCTAACAAAACTAACTTTATGTTATCTACTTGAGCAGTAACCAACATTATCATGTTTGTAATCAACTTTTGTTCTTAGCCAAAGAAAGTGAAAAGTTTTGTAATTTTTATTTTGTTAATTTTATTTATAATAAGCATATTGCAATTAATTAGTCGTTAATCTTGTAATTATTGCCTTCAAAACCCAAAGTTTGCTTTAAATTACTAATATAGTTTGTTGCACAAAATTCATATTAAATCTCAAAATGAAAAATTACATCCCAATCACATACATATATGAATATACCATAAATTATGATATTGTCCACATTTTAAATTAAATTGTCACCTTAATTGGAATATAAAATTGCACATCACCTCCTAGAACGGTTAGTTGTGAACATCTCCATTCATCTTAATGGTAGTGGTTTCATTCCCACCAAAAGTGTTTTATAAACTTTATATATGTGTACTTGTCTCTTGTTATGAGAGTAAATAATTGAGTATATAAATAGTGATTAATCTCGATAAATTTTAATAGAACTCCGATCCAGTCTTGACTTTAAAAAAAAAAAAGAAATATAAGTTGAGTATAATAATTTATCTATATATTAACAATAATGTTACACTACGCGAAACCTTTTCCAAATTAATTACTTAAATAATGTGCAAATTTATTTGTAAATATTACATTATCAATACGTTATCTAATAGTTAATGTAATTTATACAAATCATCCTGCCATATCATTTGAGGAAAAAAAAAGGATAAATTTTTGGGAAGTTAGCATTATTTATATATTATGAATATATTACTGGTTTAAATGTGAATATATTACACCCACATGTATATGGCGTTTGTTTTTTGTTGCATATTATTTATTTATTTATTTGTTTATTACTGGGACCGACTTGAGGTGATATCAAAACCATTTGTGATATAACTCTAAAGCGTGGTTTGGGAATCAACTCCCAAAAGACAAAAGAGAGCAATCCACATGTGTGGGAAAAAAATGCCCACATAAGTGGGATTTTGTACAAGTAGAACCCATGACCTCTAAATACAACTTGGGTGGATTGTCTGGTTGCATATTATTTAATCAAGTATTCTCTAGCACTTTCAAATGAATATTTATACGTTTTAAGTTCTAACAGCTAAATGGTTTTATTTGTTTTCTCATTTTTGAAAGGTCTATATAATTTGGATAAATAGCAAGATTGGTTCGATGGTTAGTGTACCTAAAATGACTAATAGCCGGTTTGATGTAATTATTGAACGTATTTAAATCACCAATTTGGCCATTTGGGTTTATCTTATCCTTGTTAATTAATGTAGAGCAAAATTAGTAAAACGTCAAGTGTTTAACTTAGCAATAATGTCACGGAAAATATATAAATATAAGATAAATCACATCTAAACCACCTCTTCAATAAATTGTGGAAGATGTATGTACATTAATCGATGGTGCAAATGTAATTAAAAATGTTGCAGTTGTAGGAACAACCTGTAACTTGTATAATCAACAAATAAACAAAAAGTGGAAGGTAGAGATTACTAAAGTCGCACGTCACAAACAGAAGAAAATATTATAAGCACACGAATGTGTAGATTAATGGGGTCACATTAATTTAATTTAATAAATTATTGATAAAAGCTGTCAATTTTTATGATTACACTCACTCTATGGTTTATTTACCCTAAATTAAGCCAACCACATTTATAATTTTCAATAGAAATTCACTTGAAGTTATTACCAGACTGTCATCACATCTACTCCGTTAGTTAAAAGAGAAAAACAAAAAAAAAAGTAGATCTAGATCAGATCTTCTGGTTCCGGGACCATCTCACCCACTTTTAATAAGCCAAAAAGATTTCTGGGTACATAATTCCTACTCAGATGCTTGAATATGCATGCACAATTCAGATCCATTCGACATTTTATGTACTTTCTTGTCATAGACATAAACACCATTATAGTAAGAGATAATCCTATTTTCTCCTCTATAGTTTGACGGAATAGCCAAAATCCACCTCTAATTTAAAAACTTATTATGAACTTCTTATCGTTTGATTAAATAGATAAAATATATTTTATAGTTTAAAAAAATATTCAAAAAATCTCTTGTAGTTTAATAAAATATCCAAAAAAATCCCTTGTTATTTTTTATCATTGTGCATATTAGAATCACATAAGGGCAATATGAGATTTTTACAAATTATAATGGGTAATTAGTGACTATATCATACAGCATGAGAGAAATTGAGATTATCTCTTATAGTAATTTAATTAATATTCACAAAAACTTTTTAAGGTGTGATATAATACAATTTTTTTTTTTGAAAGAATATAATACAAGTTATATTTTAAAAAAAATGAAATTATTTATACACATTCTAACACTTTCAAAAATTATTAGAAAAACATATGGAAAATAATAGGGAAAAAAAAATTGTCTAAGGAAAGGATTTTAAGTGTAATGGAAACGTAGGATGCAGCATGTATCTCTCATTCTGATCATGTGGCAATTGTCTGATGGATTCTGCTACACCCAAAATTTTTCTTTTATAGCAATGGTTGTTAACAAAACTTCATACCCAAATTGAAGTAAAATAACAAGAAAAATAGATTGATGAAATTTTACTCTCCAAAATTTTATCTTATTTGGCATACCCAAATTCATAGCCGCTCCAAAATTTGCCTATAATTCTACAAAAGTCACCTGATGAAATGATTCTAAAGGTCACTCAAATTTGTTTGTCTCAGAGTTGCTTCAATGAAAATTTAAACAATACTTCAACGTTGCAGGTTGCGTTTTCTTCCTTTAGAAGTCACGTCATTATTTCACTAAATCAGTCACTAGTCCCACCTGAATTTTTGGGTCAAAGAGTACCTTTATGGGCAAATCAACATTTAAGGGACAAACCTTTCATTATGGCTCAGCCACCTCCACAACCCCCAATCCAAATTAACTATTACATTTCTTATTTATTTCAAGAAAAAAATAATTAAGTAAAGTTATATATATATATATATATATCATAAATTAATTCTTGTTAGATCGTATTTATTAGTAGAGAATTTTAATGAGAAAAATGAAACTTGGTTTTTTAATTTATGATAACTGTGTTTACTAAATCGGTTGGAAGTCAAATTAGATGGATCTCATGCCTAAATATAAAATAAGTTTTCTATAGATAAAAAATTTAATTCCTCCATCTCAACTAAGGAATTATATTTTCTTTCCTAATTTTCTTTATTTTTATTTACTAGTAATAAACATAGTCTTAATAACAATTAATAACAAGTATTTGTTTTAAGGTTACGTTTGGCATGCAAGATTAGAATGAAATGAATTGGAATGGAATGGATTGAAAAATTATTATCTCATGTTTGGTAGAACTTGAGATTGAATTAAAATTATATCATATTATATTTGATGTAAGTTGGAATTTGATTAGAATAAAATTAATTTAAATATTTTATGACATACTTAAAATTAATTCAAAAAAATTCTTTGAAAAATCAAAAACAAAAAAAAACGTGAAGATGGAATGCTAATTCCTAAATCCATCAAATCCTACTATTTTGATTGAGAACGGGCATTCCTATGATAGGAAGATTTGAGAGAGTTTAGGATTGAGTTTGGAATTCCATTAATTCATTGCTTTCTAAACATAAAATTTGAGAGTTTGAAATATTTTGAATCTCAAGTTCACCTCAAATTTCATATTCCAAACATAGGCTAAAAGAATTTCTTGACAATTTTTTGTAAAAATGGTTGGTGAATTAGAAAGTAATTTTTAACTAATTTTAAATTCTAGAAAAATTGTAAACCAAAACCACTTTTTCCTATTTGTGTTTGAATTACATCTTACACAGAGTCAATAATTATATAAAGAAACAAGTATTACAAACATAAACGTAAATTATCTTCTAAAATATATATATCCTCCATTTAAGCTAATTAATCTACACTTACTTTTTCATACTTAATACTAAAATTTTCAAATCTCTTTATGCATATTTACTACTAGATAAATTTCTGATACAAATAAATACTTACTGGGAGTAGATATTGATCAAACTTGTCAAGTAGCACCAGATTTATAATCCAATCAATTTTAGATTTATTTTAAAAAAAATGGCAAATCACTGAAGGAAGGACATATATGTCATTGTCCATGAAGAAAAGACCCATAAATACCTGCCGGCTGCCAGTGGCGCCTCACAAATTAACGAACCACTTTTCTCTTTTTCTTCCATTAACACCAATTTTATCTCCACTTGATTTTCAAGAAAAACAAATAAATAAAATCATAAACAGGTCTCCAAAACGCTGTGTCGTTTTGAAACTGATCGACTTCAACAAACAAAAACCACCACCAACCATGGCGGGGCCAGAGGGGGCGGCGGCCACCCACCATCTTGAGGAGGTGATGATGCCAAGAGTCATAAACGTGCTCTCCTCCCTTCTCCAGCGCGTGGCAGAGTCCAACGACGTCACGCGCCGGTTCCAACCTCAGAGAATCTCTGCCTTTCATAGTCTGACCAAGCCAACCATCTCCGTCCAGAACTATCTCGAGAGGATCTTCAAGTACGCCAATTGCAGCCCTTCATGTTACGTGGTCGCCTACGTCTACCTAGACCGGTTCGCGCAGCGCCAACCATCGCTTCCCATCAACTCCTTCAATGTGCACCGCTTGCTCATCACCAGCGTCTTGGTCTCTGCAAAGTTCATGGACGACTTGTAAGTAGTTTCTTTATTTTCTTGGTTTAGTTGAATCGATTTGATGCATGTTTTCTTCTAGTTTTATTACACATGTTATTTTTTCAAAAATCAAACATGCTGTTTTTTTTTTTTTTTAATAGTTAATGTTGATTAAGATTGAAGGTTTATTTCTTGATCTTGATATTTTCTTAATGATTTTTGGCTTCAAGTTGATGCAATTACATTACAATCTTAGTTGTCAATCTGACTTGAATGAGTTTCTGCGTCATTGTTTATTTATTTCTTTTTCTGTTTCTTGTCACTTTCCATTACTTTTGAAACTTTATTACAGGACTTCTTTTTCTTCTAGAATTATAAAAATATAATTTATGAGTTGACAAATTCTTTGATTGTTACTTTTAATGATGAAATTTATGATCATAATTGGTTTAGTAGTATATTAATTTCTGGTTCACTTTATATACGTACATTTTAATTTTTTGATAATTTGAGGTTGATTAAGAGAAAGAATGCAATAATTAGAAATTGAGAAGGTTTTGAATAAAGAGTAGAGAGAGTGTAGGACAACCAAAGAGAGAAGAAGACAGGCATGTGAAAATCTCCGTCGTTTACTCGGCCAAGGCTACCAGAGAAGTGATAGTGTTGTCTCTATCGAATGAAATTTGAAAATTAAATCCCATGAAAGTTGTTTTGAAAAATCAAGTAAAACATTAAAACAATACTTAATTAGTCATAATTATTATAAAAGAGTAATTAGTGACAGCCCAATCAAGGCCATCATAGACATCCCATATGCATTTTGTCCAAAACGAATGGTATCCCCCACTTGACTGTCTACTTTTTTTTAATGATTGTCCCGTACACAACTTTTAATTTGCATGCTTTCGTGCACATACCTGGTGCTGCTGGTAGTGGTGGTTTGACTGTCATTTTTCATTACCGTCAACTATAAGTTAACTTTATTAGTAAGCAAGAGAATAAACTAATATAATTTTGTTTTCCCTTTTTGGTAATTAAATTTTTATTGGACTTACTTCAGTTGATCAGATAAGCTGAGTTGGATCTAAATATGGACGGTGTAAATTGTATATATTGACATCTAAAGTTTTTTATTTGATACATGTTAGATTATTTTTTGGAGAGATTTTAGATGACAATTTGGAAAATTATAACAACATTTAGAAAGTTTAAGAAAGTATTTAACTAATTTTCAAATTACACACCCAAATTGATCTATATCTCAGGAAGGTTGATGATACATACCAAAAACTTTTGGAATAATTCTATTTGCTGCCCTTTAGTTTGGCATAATAGGCATAATTCACCATTAATTTGAAAAATTACTAAGAACCCTTATCGTTTGATTAAATAAATAAAATATCCTTATAGTTTGAGGAATTATCCAGAAAACCCATATAGTTTAAGAAAATATCAGAAAACCCCTTGATTTTTTTCATCATTGTACATGTCAAAATCATAGAAAGAGTAAAATGGAATTTTTATAAACTACAAGGAAGTAATTAATTAGTGATGATGTCAAAAAACACATGGAAAATTGGGATTATCTCGATTTTTTTTCTTTTCTATTATTGCCTTTGTTATATTTGTTCTTACGGTTATATACAAGTTAAGAAGAATGTACATTCAATTAGCTAATTTTTTTCCCTCTAATTTTTCAGATATTACAACAATTCCTTCTATGCCAAAGTTGGAGGAATCAGTACAGCAGAAATGAACCTTCTTGAAGTGGACTTCTTATTTGGATTGGGATTCCAATTAAATGTGACACCCACCATTTTCAACACTTATTGCTCTCTTCTCCACAGAGAATTGTTTTTGCAATCTTCTCTTCATCTGGCGGAGCCTGTAAGCATGGGAAGAACAGTAGTGAAGCACTACCATTTTCGCTTCAGTACTGAAGATGAATCCACCCATCCACATCAACTTGCTGTTTGAGTGTTAAATTTCCTGGGATCTATAAATTTCTGGAGGTTTTGGGCCTCCAAATTTGTGTAGAAAAACTAGCTCTATGGTAGGAAGTTTTTAGGCTAGTTTTTGTGGTTTGTGAAGTTGGATAATTCAAACAAATATTTGTTTGAAAAAGAGCTTCTTACTGTGTTTGCATGGAAATAGTTAAGTACAAGCTGTCGCCTATGTAAAAATGTCCGAAATTCACATCCCTTTTCATATTCAACTGTGCTATCAACTTTCAAGTATTCTGAGATTTTATCAAAATTTAAAAAATAAAATTTTGTGGTTCGAAGTTAGGTACAGATCTATTACCGTGGGGACTATTAGTTAGTGTTGGAGGGTTTTTTGGTAATGATACGGTTTTTTTTTTTTTTTGTCTAAGTCTAAAATTGTAGGATCAGATTTCGATTTTCATCACATTTTAAGAGTGTGTAGAATTTTTATTTGTTTTATTAGAAATCTTATACTTTTGAAATGAATTGCAATGTACAGATGGACATTTCACCTTTACAGTCTGGCTAAGCATGCATGCTCACGCATAAATAGGCTGTCCAATGCAGTGGCGGTGCCAACCATGTAAATACCTTAAAGTTAATTATTATTTATAAACATAATAATCAGTACAAATTAGAAAATAAGGTTTCTTTCTTTGGGATCACAAGTAGTGACAATAACAGCTACAAGTTTTGGTGTGGTCATTAAATTTGCTGGCCTCACACCTGGCTTTAGACTTGAGTTAGTGGAAAAGCATATCCTTATAATGATACAAGGTACGCGGGAATTGCTTGACAATTCCTATATTCCAAAGAATGTTCTTGTTTATAATTAAGCATGGTAATGAAATTTCTGTTGCAACTGAGTTGGAGAAAGTTGCTTCTCTTTTCATGAGCCTAGCTATGACAGAATAAGAAGATAGAAGTTTATCAAAGTCTACTAAGCGGGTGAGATCGATCTGATATAATTGTGAAAGAAATCATGTATAGAATTTTATATGGATTTTTTAAAATTTTTTTAGAAGAATTAATAATTTGAGTGATACTATAATTAATTTGATGGCAATCACACATTTATAACTACACTAATGTTTCAAGTTCAAATTTCGCAACCACTAAATAATTTTGTTTTTAAACAAAAAAAAAAATGCACCAAGTCAAAATAATAAGAATAATAATGATAATAATAAATTTTGGTTGGGTCTAAAACCAATAAATGTAATTCTGAAAACTTATAAAACAATTGGCATTAGTTTATGGACAAGACTAACTTTTATGTACATTTTCACATCTTATAAACGGTACAGTGCAATTTTTTTTTCGTTAAGAATGGCTAAACACAACTACAATTGCAACAGTCATGACCACCTTTTGTTTTGGAGAAAAATTCAAAACTATCAAAATTCAAAACAAAAATTTGTTTTCAACCCATCCCAAGAAAAAAAAATTGTATTTTTTTTCCTTAAGCAAATTAATTATACCCAATACCCCCTATAGACCAAAATACTCTTAAATAACAAAACCTTAAATCGGAAATACTATGACAGAAGCTCTCTCATCACAATGGACCGTGATAGGATGCTAAAGTCAATAATTTATTTATTTCTGATATTATCTAAGTATTAAAAAAAGGGTTTATTGTTAATGTATAGGGTGAATTTACAAGACGTTACCTACCAAAACATTCTAACGGGGACAGACAAAAAGGGGTTGACGTACAACTTTTAAGGGGCGTAAACACCGGCACTCGGTGTGAAAAGGGTTGGACAAGCCCACATCCGTAGTGACCTTTATCTATTTTAGTTGAAGTCTGATTGATGGGGCCAGCTTGAACATTGTAGACCAGCTAGCCCTGGGGACTGAGTTGGGCTTATGGACAAAAAGTCCGAGAAGCCCTACTACAAAAATTAACGCATAAATTGTGTACTTTAATTTAAGGACATAGCTTTCATCCAAAAAAAAAAATTAAGGACATAATTGTAATTGCATATATTAAAAAGAAATCTATTTATTTTATTTGCCCACTTCGCATTTAAAGTATTAAACTATATAGATATATGTATGTTCCCAACTCACTGGGAATAGGTAAGCCGCAACTACATTGCCAAAATTAGCTATGGTTTATTGTATTTATGTTTTTTAATACCAATGGAGTTAACAATCCTCAATACTAAAGTATTATAAATGAAAATGTAAAATTTTCATGATTCTATAGTTGTTAGAAGTAGTAGTTAGAAACATAAACAACTAGAGCATAATTTTCTGGATGCTTTTTATATTTAGTCAAATGCTTAAAGAACCATCAAGTGTGGTTTAAGACTTTTGATAGTAAATGCTTATACATTTTATTACTTTAGAAAAACCAACAAATTAACTTATTGTTAGCTTAATTGGAAAATAACTACTCAACAAAGAATGGTTCCACTCTTAGGGATAGCAAATACTGTATTGATTCTCAATGATGTAGCAAACTGACAATTTTATTCCTCATAAATTCAAGTTCTAATAGAAGACCATTTTATCTACTTTATATGATTTAGTTAATTATGCATAACGTGTAAAGTGGTTAATTATGAACTGTTTTTCAGTTTTTATCTTTATTTTATTTTTTTAGATCTTGAATTAAATCTGGCAAGGTGCTTGTCATAGTGGTAAAGCATGCCTAGTGGCCTTTTCTTTAAAAGTAGAGACCAGGTCAAGTAAGGACATCCACGAACGTGGATAATTTCAATTCAACCCTTACGTGTGAAGGTAAAATTACATTAAGTTTTTTCAGTTAAAGGGCAATTTTTTTACTAAATATAAGTCTCTTTCTTCCGCTTATTAGATAGTAGAGTTAGAAATTATATTGTGAATTATAAATAAAGTGATTCCTTAAAATCATTGTTGAGAGATCCTGACAAACATAAAAATATATTTTTACTTGTAATTTAAAAAAAAAAAAATCCTTGAATTAAAATTTAATAACTACTAATCCTAAGACAATTAGGATTAAACAAATTTCCTAATTTTACCCTTTTCAAATCAAAACAATATCGAAAAAACATCAAGCTCCTTAAAATGTGATAAGATCAAATCGTAGCCGTTGATATGATATTCACACATATCCACAGGAAATCCTTGTAGCACAAGTAGTCAGAAATCAGAAACGTTTTAGGAAACCAAAATCCGAAGTCAATCAGGGATCGATACACAACCCCATAAAAACACATACACTAAACACGACTTCTTCTATCGTTATTTTCCTTCAGTCTTGATCTTGAACAGATACAAGAAACAAGAGTGAGGAGTTCTAGGTGAAGGGTGTTTGCTTCTGTGTGTTCGGCACTTAATTTGTTTAATACAAGAAATCATCACGTTGATTTCATGGCCTTGTTAAATGAGAGAGTGTCAATGGAGCAGCCAATACGCACAGCCGTTCGTGATTTTCCACCGGGATGTGGAGCGGGTGCGCATAGACATAGAATGAATCCTATTAGAGAAGATATTAAAGGTCATGTCAATCAAGTTTTTGATCCTCCAACCCCACCAATCTTCAAAGTGCTTCCTCCTCGAAGCCAGCATTCAGGTTCCTGGACGTCTATGGTTGTGATTGATCATGATCGTGGTTGTCGTGGTAAAGAGATAAAGATAAGCAAAGGGTTCAAGCGTACAAGAAGGACCTTGGCTCATACTGCCTTCCACAGAAGGATAATGATGTTCCTCAAGCCAAAGAAAAGAAGTTGATTTTATAAATGTAATAGCTTTGATGGTTTTGTTGTTAAGAGTTGGCTCTAAATGTGTTAGTTTTAGTTCTATGTTTTTTTCCTTGTTTCATTGTCTAGTTTTGTACTGCAAATTGATGTGGACATCTAAAATTAAATGAAAATGTTCTTTTACTTAACAGTCATCTTATTTTCATTTGGGATTCCCGGAACCCAGTCATACAATATTTTTGTATAGCTTTTACTTTTGTATGGTATCTTATATAAAATTTGGAAATTTGGTTTTGGTTAGGACTATAACAAAATTATATAAGTTGTCTCATCATATGTGTTGTGGGAAATCTATATATATCAAATAGATTTTTAACTTGCAATTGCGTAACTTGAAAGAATGGATTTTTTTCTTTTTTCTTTTTTCTTTTTTTTTTTTAATGTTTAAAAGAATGGATTTAGTTGTTGCGTGGTAACTAAGCTTTTATATCTCCTTGATGATTAAGACATATAGACTAAGTTTGACACACAAGATTTGAATAAAATAAAATAGATTTGATTGAAATGGATTTGATTAAAAAATTTATGTCCTATGTTTGGTTGAACTTAAAATTAGATTAAAATTATACCACATTATATTTGATAGGGTTTGGGATTAGATTAGAATAAAACTAATTTAAATATTTTATTGGATTCATAAAATTAATTTTAAAAATTTGGGAAAAAAAATTGGAGATCCACCAAATTGGATCTCTACCGTCCATCCATTTGGTGGATCTCCACCACATTCAACATCATCAAGAACACAATCAACATCCTCCATGTTCTAGGTTCGATAAAACCACCGGTTCGATAAACCCCCAGTTCATCAACATCATCTCCCACCGTCTTCAACATCATCAACAATATCACAATATCATCAACTCCCACAACAACATCTTCAACATCAAAGACAACATAATTTTATTTTATAAAAATTTTTAAAAAAATGAAAATAGAGCTCTGGGTTCGATCAAATTTAGAACCCAAACCACAACATAAAAAAAAAAAAATGAAGAATGAGGGCAATGACGAAGATGAAGAGGACAACTACGATTGGTGAGAGAAAGAGAGAGAACATGAGTGAGAGGAAGAGAACAAGTAGAGAGAGCTATTCTCATCTTGTTAAAACTCAATAGTCAACTTGGGAATGAGAAATTCTAAAAGATCGGGATTTCAAAGAATTTGGAACTGAGTTGTCAATCTCAAACTCTTCTCTCCAAACGTTAGATTTCATGGGATTGGAAATTTTGAATCTTATGGTGCGTTTACTTCACTTTGAGGAATCGGAATGGGAATCGGAATGATCTGGAATCGGAATGACTTGGAATCAGAATAAAGTATCGAAATCAGAATAAGTTGTTTACTTCAACTGTAACAATCGGAATCGGAATCAGCAGTATTCCTATTAAGTTGTTTATTTTACTTTGGAATCGGAATGAATTAATTATAAGTTACAAAAATGCCCTTAATTAAAATTATAGATTAATTACAATGTACAAAATTTTGTTTAAAATGTTAGTGTTATCTTTTTATCTTGTAATTCGTCATAATAAGCTAAAAAAAAAAAAAAATTCTTAACAATTTGACAATATCATTGTAAGCATTTTGTGTATTTATTATTTTATTTTTAGAAGAAGATATTATGTATTTATATGATATATCAAATCATTTTTTTTAATTATATAAAAAATATTACCTAAACTTTCTTAACCGTATTATTGTAATATTCTTCAATTGAACTCAAAATTTTAGTGCTAACTGTAAATTATTTCTTATAAAATATGATATTTTGCACTAACACATTTTTTTATGAAAACTTATAGCATATGTAAATATTTATATTTATAAATATAAAACAAAGAGAATAAACTTATAGCACATTTTTTAAAGAATGGTATAAGAGACATTTTAGCTTGACAAAGGGAATGGGAATGGGATTGGGATTCCCAAGTGGGTTGGGGGGAATGGGATTCCCATTCTTTAACCCCAAATTGATGTGGGGCCCACATTTTCATTCCCATTACGGAATGAATTTTAAGCAAGTAAACATCATCAATCAATCTCATTCCTGATTCCCATTCCCCAATCCATGAAGTAAACACACCCTTAATTTCACTCCAAATCCGATGCAACAAACATAACCATATATAAGGGAAGTGGAATTGTAATTGGATTATCATAAGATCTATATATATGGTGGGTGAAGAGCTAATTGTCGTCTAACAGCATAGTGATGGGATATAGAGAGGAGAGCAAGGATTTATACTTTCTTTATGATCTGGAAAACAATTTTACTGGCCTATGTAAAATCAATGGACATTTGGTCCTAAGTTTTGCACATGACATGCATACCTGTAATGTAAACCCAAATTGAAACATCGGATTTACAGAAATTGAAACAGAGATTGGTTGTGGTTGATATATAACAAGATCTCTATTTTTTTTTTTTTTTTATATTTCTTGATGTATTTTCAGAATTAGAGGACTATCAAGACCAGTTCAGATGAAACTCTAATAGCACGACTTAGATGATCACTCCTAAATATTGGCAAAAGACTACCCACACTTTTTTATAAATGAGTAATATTACACTATCCAAAAATTTGTTCAAATTCATTACTCGACTAGTGTGATAAATTTATATATAATTGTCATATCATCAATACATCATCTTAAAATTAATATGATAGCTACAAATCAACTTAAAAAATCATTTAGACAAAATTCTTGGATATATTTTTAAAAAATATAATATTAATCTTTTATAAATATTATACAAAGGGTGAAATATTATTTACGGTCGAATCTATGATTTTGGATATTTGCGGTCGAAGCGCGATTTTGGAACAGGTGGAAGCAACTGTCAATTCACCAACCCACTTGAGCGCATCTCTAAAATTCATATCTCATGTAACCAGACAAGTGTCCTTGGGGAAATTCTAACATTGTAATTTATATCTGAAATAAGTACTGTGCGTGCATGCCAATAACATAAAGCATAGCTAGTCCTATGCTATCTAGATGTTTGAATTTTTTTAATCAAAATTTGGATGTAAGGATCACAACAATTGATGTAATTTAAAAATATTTTATTTTATTATAAATTTCATATCATTTTCTTTTAAATGTTTTTGATTATACAAAAATCTAAAAATTTAATGATTTAACATTTTTTTTTAATTTTCTATAATAGAATGAGAAGACTATCGAAATCAATTCAGATAAAACTCTAGTAATACAGTTTGGATAACTATTCCTGAACATTAAAAAATTGACTATCCATATTTTAATATAAATATGAAATTTATTAACATTCAAACATACTGAGTTAGAGAAAGAAAAGCAAATGGAGATTGCTGACTACTATGTTATCTCATTTGTGAATGAATTTAGAGGATTTAAAGGGTCAAAATTCGAGATTTGAAGTTAAAAGGAATTGAATGAGTGGAACCATTAAAATACAACAAGCTGAAACCACTCTTTATGTTATAGTAGTACAGTCACTCGCATAATTTATAGTAATAGTGGTACATTAAATCATCATAAATACCAATCCAAATCAAACTATGTAGTAGCTTACACACAACCTATCTTATATATGTCACACATATTCTTCTACAACCATTCGGACAGAGACTTCCATACCAGTAAATCTAACCATGACGGTTCCTGTCTCTCGCATCCACTGGAGCGCGGTTGCCGTACCCACCAGGCCCACCGCTTCCTCCGCCCCTCCCGCCTCCAGCAGAGTTCCCATACCCACTTCCAGACCCGCCACCACGCGCACCACCACTTCCAGACCCATAACCGTAGCCGGAACCAGAACCGGACCCGGAACCGAACCCGAATCCATAGCCTCTTCCAAACCCAGTGGGCGACCGACCCGATCCTGAGCCGTATCCCCATGCACTTCCGGGGCTTGAACCCCATCCCCAGCTGTAGTCCCAATTAGGCCCATGGCCCGACCCAATAGACCCAGTTGGCCCGTTAGTTCCCGTGGTGGACATATCAGCAGGGCTTATTAAATTTTTTTCAGCACCACCGTAAGCACGAATTTTGCGAGCAGAAGAAGAAGCTTCAACGATGAAGCAGCAAAGAACGACGAGAGCGAATTTGAAGACGATAATTCGCATTTTTCTGGGTTAGTGGGTAGTTGTGTGTGGACTTATGGTGAGTTTTTGTAGGGAAAAGTAGGCTTGTGAATTATGACAAATTGTTGCTCTGAAGATATGGTTGCGTTGTGTGCATGTAAGTGGATTATTTATAGTGGTTTTTGATGGTGACTTTGTAAGATCACCCGTGATCGCATTTAACTTTTGGACTTTTTAATGGTGCACATGTCGGGCTACCTGATATTTACCCACCACCATTCCTCGAGCCTGAAATGCACCACCGCCTCACACTAAGTTATCATTTATTATTATTTATTAATCATTATGTTCTTTCTTCTTAATCACCCCAATTACCGAAAGCAATCATTTTTTTATGCATTAAAGAAGTGAATCGATCACATAAATTTCTTTTGTTCCTATCCTTTTAAGTGGTAGGCAGGGTATGACTATCGATCCATATTTGATTTCTTTTTCTTTTTTATTTTTATTACATATATTACAAGTATATTATATATCATTTTGATTTACCAGACACTCTTGATTAAGGAATTTGAGGTATGGTTCGAAACTAGTGCTCCTACGAGTAGGAGAAAAACCCACATTGCGTGGAAAAGTTGTCTTTAACTCAAAGATCCCTAATACAGATTGAACCATGGACGTCTGACCCAAATAAGCCAAACTCTCATGGGCTAGGTGCTATTGGCACTATCAGCCATATGCTATTTGATTTTTTTGTCATAGTATGTTTTATATACATAATATAATGATTCATGTTTGGTGCTATTGGGATGATAAAAATCTCTGATACGATCCAACTACACAGAATCTCTATCCATTTGGGACAAATATGGGGCACTGAAATCGAGTTTTCAGTTAGGTTTGGATCAAACACGTTAACCCTTGATCCATTTACCCGTTTTATTATATATATTTTTTGTTATACACCAATAATAATAATAATAATAATAATAATAATAATAATAATATTATTATTATTATTATTATTATTATTATTATTATAGTTGTTAGTGTTGTGTATTATTGCTTTGTTTATTTAATTTTACTCTTATACGCTAGTTAATAAATTGTTTTATAAATAATTGAGATGCTTAAATGAAATTTTGAATAATTATTTTAAAAGATCATCGTTGTTGAATTAAACTTAATGAATTTTATATTCTTTAAGTTATTTTAATACCCATCCCTTATGACTAAATTTAAGATTTATTTAGTTTTATATTTGATTTAATTCAAATTTATATATGAATCTAAGTAAACTTCAAATTTTTAATAGTATTTTTGAACCTAAACATATGTTAAAAGAATTTAAGAGTATTTTTTTTTTAATTTAAAAAACTTGCATTTATATTTATATGAAGTTAAAATTTACATATAAGTAATGTCAAAAGGAAATAGTTTACCTACAAGTATATTAAAATATGTTTTTAATATAACATCGAGTGGAAACGAATTGGACATTGAGCACCCCACCCCAAGCTGATTCGAGTTTAAGACAAAAATTGAAAATCCGTTCAAGTTATGGGTTAAGTATGCGGTACCTATGTTAAAATTGGTTCCTATATCAACGAATAAATAAAAATGGGAAAAAATTTTATCAAAGAGGGGTTAGGAAATCAGCAAAACAATTTCCTTTGATATGAAAATCCCTATGGAAAGGGGAGGTTTGAATCCCAGATGATTCATCCCCTTTTGCCATTTGCTCACAAAGATAAATAACCATCGAAGAAGACCTTCTGACACTCAAATTAGTCGATATTTCGAATGAGAGCTTTAAGAAATGAGACGAAAGAATAGAAAAGGGGAGGATCATGGATTAAACCTTCCCCAAGACCTTAGAACAACACCCAATATTTTTAAAAGATTATTCATGAGGAGTTCTTACACATATTAGGGTGTTTTAAGGTTGAAGATAATTATTTACCTTTCCTATTGAACAATGTATATATTTGTACTCCTTTTCTAGCTCTTAAACTTCTTCATACTCCTCTTTGCTAGTGATCAACCCTCTTCTTTGTCCCTTCGCTTTCTCACCTGCTTCTTGTCTCCCGACCTCATCTGTCTGGTCGCTTTCGTACATCTCCTCATTTCGCATTCCTCGTTTGTCATACTCAAGCACTTAGACACGTGGCAGCTATCCATTTGCTTGGTTCTAGTAGCGAGACACGTGACATCCCATTTTCCTTTTTATTACACAAGGTCACATGGCTCTTTCTCTGTCCTTCTTTTTTCCCTACCATCTGAGATCTATCACCTCTAGACAGGCTATCAACTTAGGTTTAATCTTATCGTCAAATCTAATCCCTTTGTTGTTCTGACACTGCAGGTGGACGTTATATGATGTGGGGTCTATATTTGAATTTTAGAATGAGTTTTGTCTCTTGTTTGCCTTTCGCCCCCTTATCGGGGTGTTTTGGTCTTTTTCAAGTCATTTTTCATGGTTATTAGGCTAATAGTTGTAATCCTTTTTTGAGTTCGTCTCTCAGCCTTACTTCTTGGGTCTTCCTTTTGGGTTGCCTTTATAAATCAAAGGACCAAAATAGCTTTGGAGCTAGTTTCAAATTAGGAGCTAATTTTCTCCCCCTTCACCCCTGTCCCTCACAAACAACTTTAACCAAAAACGCATTTCAAATTAGAAGCGTTTAACTGAAAAATATGTTTCAAATTCGAAGTGTTTTTACACGATCCATCATCATCCGTATCCATACCTCTATTGCTATTGTTATCATGAGAGTTATGAAAAGTTATCTTTACTATTTATGTCTTGTT
Organism: Litchi chinensis; assembly: GCA_019925255.1. Lineage (NCBI taxonomy): Eukaryota > Viridiplantae > Streptophyta > Magnoliopsida > Sapindales > Sapindaceae > Litchi > Litchi chinensis. Next base: position 20,619,940 of record CM034467.1, on the reverse strand, counting down.
TAGTTAATTGTATCAAATTTAAAACCTTCAATTATCGGGTGTTATAGTTGTTTTATGAGCATTTTGTATTAAAAGTCAAAATTTATATCGTTGAGGTCAATTTCAAATTATTGTTCTCTCCTTTTTTTTTTTTTTTCCTTCTTCTCTCTTCTTATTATTTGTTGACACGTGAAAAGATGGTTTATCTTTAAGTGTTAATTAAACCCTCAATTAATCAATACATTAATGGAGTGTACAATTTTGTGCATTAGTGCAATTTTCCTTAAAAATAATCTCATTTACTCTGATTTAAATAATAATCAGTTTCCAGTCTAATATGAGCTAATTAACTAACCATTTTTTTAAATTAATTAAATTACGTATCGTAGATGAACAAAATTGAGTTTTCGAAATCGGTTAATCAGGAAAGATGGTATTGTCAAGTCCAGCCAGCAAGTTTTAGTGGCAGTAGCTTTAACCGGCCCATGCCACACATTGGACACATGGCGACGTAAGCATGCATAACCAATAGCTCCTCTGGACCTCTCTACTTGCATTATTGCCGGTTTCGTTTCGTTGAAGTTGCCAAAAAAGGCCTCTCTCTTTTATGCAGCGGCGGACAATACAGTTTGATTTCCACGGTCTCGGACCATGGATATCCATCCATGAAAGTGACCTGATCTTGACACGTGGATATTCCTTTCATGACTTTTTGGGCACGGACCTGATTTACTGTTTCGCACTTGAAAGGTATCTGCGAGGACATATGTATTTGTATGGACCACAATTTCACTTCCTTTTGGGTACTACCACCAGAAATTTGTGCAATAAATACTCACATTTTCGGCGATGGTTTTCATTGAATGTGACGGTCAATATTTATTGTCTCCCAACTATGTAACGAATTATATATATTTAAAAAAAAAAAAAACTGTGGGACGAATCTAGAAGTTCAAATGGATCTGACTTAGAATTACAACTAATTCAATTAGTGTTATGTGTTTACATTTGGGTAATCATTACAAAAATTTGCATTGTTCACTTTTTTTTTTAATTACAAATATTACGAGTATATTATATATCGTATAGTTTATTAGATATTTTTTATCAAAAAATTATCCTTAACTTAAAAGTCTTCGATACAAATCGAACCATGAATATTTGACACAAATAGGCCAAAATCTCACGGGCTAGATGCCATTAGCACTAATAGTCATCTACGTGTTGTTCACATTTTGTGTATTGATTAAATGTTACTATCAATTGTTATCATTGTCCACCTAATGGAGGCGTCTAGAAGTCCTAATTTAATTAGGTTGAATTACAATGCATTTTGTTAATTTTATATAAGAATAAATTTTCTTAGGTTGATTATTGAAATCAATACAAAGACTCCAATTGAAGGATAAAATTAGTCATTGATGAATATAAAGACTCCAATTGAGGGATAAAGTTAGTCATTGATAATTCGGTAAGGAAGCTAAAGCCATAAAATTTATTAAAAAAAAACTGGGTAATTATTTTTAACCAAAAAGTATTTGTATCAGATTTTATTATTATTATTTTTTAAAATACCAAATGTAGTATAATCGCTCAAAATCTGAATCATTAATAGTGTGCCATGTTGGGCTGTAGTTGTTAGATTGAAAGTTACAGTCACTACATTGTGACCATGCTTTTGACATGTGCTATTTATGTTTTTGACACATAAATAAATGGATCAGTGTACATATGGGTGACTCTATTGCCATCCAGAACCCATTTATTCAATTTTAAAAATCAAAATTTGACTTTGTATGCTCTTCAAAGTTTCAGTTACATCCCCTAAAGTGAATTAGCACTATTTATCTCTACAGTGAAACCAATCTAAATGTATTTCAATAAGGGGACAAAAAAGCTAATTCAAATCTTAAGTAAATAATTTGGTATGTGCCCTCATTTTATATGCTGATTGAATATAACATCAGATGGATGGAGATTGCATTTTGGGATTTAGGGGTCATTTGTATTTTTGTCTGAAGACTGAATAGTGCTGCTGAAGACTTAAGACTGAATAGTGACTGAAATCTAAAATCTGATAAACATGTTTATTTTTTTTTCTTTATCTCTGAATGTATAATAATTTTATTTGTTTTTTAATATTAAAATTATCTAAATATTAGCAATTTGACATTTATATCCTTTTACTATTAGTTGTTAAATAACTTTATTTAATATGATACAAACAATTACAATAAATTATTTAACAAATATTAAAACATTTATATATATAATATTTTGATTCATAATTAAAATAAGATGAATTATTATAGTAGAGTAAATTAAATTTATATATTTAAATAAAAATAAACAAAATGGTCGTAAATTGAATTACTACTATAAAAAAATTGAAATTGTAAAGTAATATACATTGATAACATATTCGATAACAAAAAAAAACCTTTGAGGTTTTATTATACATTGATAACAGATTTGATAAAAACTTTAAGATAAAAAAAAAAAAGAAGAAATAAGAGGAGAAACTTTGAGATTCTGTTATACACAAACAAATTCCCATTAATATACATAAACCAAAAACATTAATAACACAGTGAAGTTTTAACAAATAAACACAATATGAGCTACTCCACAAGTAAATTAATGAAGAAAATCAATAAAGATTCTTATCGAAATTTGATTGGAGAAATATAGTAATCCAACTATAGGAAAATTTGATGTTGAGATGTTTAAAGTTTTTATTTTTCAATGTTGTTTGTTAAAGTATTAAAAGAAATTTGTATAATGTAAAATTAGGATAAACTTGAAATATATTATTTTAAAAATGATAAACTTGGAATAATATATTTATAAAATCATTAAGTGATTTTGTACTAAGTGAAAAGTCAAAAAATATAACTTTTTTATTTAAGTGGTTTTTGGGTTGTTTTAAGTGATTTGACCACTTAAAAAAAAACAAAAATCTTTTAATTAATCTAATTCAACACCATTAAATGTTAAGTGTAAAAAATAAATAACCTCTTAGTTTTATTATTCTTTCATGGGCTTCTATTAATTATCCTTTTCAGATATTACATTTTCAGTTCTTTTGCCTTGGTCTACAAAACCACTTCATGAAATTTTTTTAGGCCTTTCTCCCCGGCCCCATTTGCTAATTTTTCGTTTTCCTTTTTAAACTTTGTATTATGGTGTTGATTTGGCACATCAAGTAATAATATAATATAAATAAATAAATAACTAAATAAGTCAATACTGGTTTGCTGCAAGCGACTTCTTAGCTATCAGACTTTAAAAATATTACAGGCAATGCATACAATAACTTAACTATCCTGCCAAAGCCATTACAAAGTTTCGCTACAAAAGATGAAGAATGTAAGTTGAGTTTCCAAGTAAAGTTTATATGAGGATATTTAGTAATAAAAGTTTTGGTAGAATTATTGCTATCTATAAAAATGATTTAAAAACCTATTTCCCTAAGACTTTTTACATGACAAAATTAACAATAAATAAAATTATAAAGAAGGACAAACATATTAGTAAAACAATTTGTTTATTTTTAAAATTTGAAATAATTTTTTTTTAATTTTAAGTTAACAAAACAAACAAAAATCCATAAATATTTCTAAAAGAAAATCTTAAAAAAAAAAGTTTATGAAACTAACTTATATCAAATGATTCTTTAGATATTTTTAAATGTAAATCACCACTTTTAAATTTTGTTTTTTATTCATCTAAATAGTAAAGATTGATTAAAATACAAAATAAAGTCTTATTTTTTATGAAAAATTTGGTAGCGTCAACTTTCAAGTGTAGCATCTTCTTCTTCTTTTTCTTAATAAAATGTAAAATTAGAGTTAAATTTCAGAATTTATGTTTAAGAGAAATAAAGAAAGAAAAAAGATGAAAATTTTGTTTTGAATGAATATAATTAATGTTGTTTAAATAGGATTGATATTGGTATATTTTTGGGTACTTATATTAATATGTAAATATTTAAATTTAATTAATAGGTGTATTAATAATTTGGGTGTAAAAATCATATTTACAGGTACTAATATCTGCATCCTTATTTATTTATTTATTTATTTATTTTTTAAAGTGAACAAGATTTGTAATCTCATATCTTTTTTAATTTCAATTCTTAGAGTAAACGATTTAAGAAATTTACTAATATTTAGAAGAAAAATATGACAATTGTGAAAATTTCATGGTGGCGATTATATGGTATTTCTTAGTTTTTCAAGGGAGATGATTATGTAGGGATTTAAGGGTGTGTTTAATAATTTAGAGGGTTTACAATTATAATATATGAAAATAACTAAATTTATATTAATGAGGGCACTATTGGTATTAGATTGAATGCTTTAGTGATGATTTAATTTTAAATTTTAGATATGGGTGTAGATATATAATGGGTATGTAAATCATATCTATAGGTGGTAATATTGACATTTTATTAATTTATGGGTGAAACAAATAAATATATTGGGTGTCAATAGAACCACCATATACATATTAATAATATTATGAACATCTTTCAATATATATATTTATATATATATATATATATATATAAGCTTTGCTGTTATTTAATTTACAAAATCAATACTTTTTTATTTAGGTTTTCAAGAAAAATATATATAAGAGGAACTAAATATATATAAAAGGAACTCAATAAACTGTAATTTGATTATAGTTATTTTATAACAAACTTCAAATCATAAAAATAAGGGTTAATATTTAAATAAGGGGAAATTCCAAGGTGATCTCTAGAATTTTGTATTATTATTTTATTTTTTTTTTGTTTCAAATTTGACCAAAACAATCCCTTATGTTTGAAAATATACCATTTTAACCTTTTATCCAATTTTTTATTAATCAAATCTAACATTCGAAGGATATAATTTTCTTTTACATTTGTAAAGCAATCTATTCTTTTTTTAAAATTTTAAAAAAAGATAGACTCTACCATTTAAAAAAAAAATTATTTTAAATATTTATTTGACTTGATTTAAAAGGTTTCATCTTTGTCATTTGAAAACTTAAATCTTGTTAAATTAAAATTTTGATAATAGATGATAGCTATAAAAAGTTTTTTCTAATTGTTTTAATGACAAGTAGGGATTCAATCGATGGCATGAACTCTAGAAGATATTAGAATTAGAGATCATTTTAGTCAATTTATAAACTGTGGACAAAATGGTATTTTGTGAAATTATAGAGATTGATTTTGGAATTTTTCTCATTTCAGCATTTTGAAATATTTTATAAATAATAATAATAATAAGGAAGAACTTTATCTGGGTCCCTATGTTTTTAAAAAATTTCTCATTTTTAAATACGAATCCGTTTATAGCTTTCATGGTCCCTTACTTTTCAAAAACTCATCAAATTAGTCATTCTGTCATCATTTTTAATAAAAACATAGGGACCAAAATGAAGTTCTCTATTAAACATAGGGACCAAAATGAAGTTCTCTATATTAAACATAGGGACCAAAATGATGACAGAATGATCAATTTGATGAGTTTTTGAAAAGTAGGGGATCATAAAAGCTATAAACGGATTCATATTTAAAAATGAGAAATTTTTTAAAAACATAGGGACCCAAATAAAGTTCTCCCTAATAATAATAATTGAAAAACTTTGAGGCTTTGATTGCGGAGCAGTGGCAAAGAATGGCAGAGCTTAGTTTCAACTTGATACTAGCAAACCGAGACGAAAGTGATATAATCATTGAAACAAGTTGGGAGCTGCCTCGAATCTAGGGCACATTGTGGGCGGCGATGTGCTCAGAGAGTCACATGCACCCACTTACTCAGCCCACCATTTATCCAAAAGCCCATTGTTATTTTCTTTAAAAAAATTATAATAATAAAAGAGTGCTGATATTGGCACCCAAAACTACTCTATGTGCAATCCCTTTATCATGTTCACCCCATTATTAGTATTATTATTTTTCTAAAACATTGAAAGTTTAAAATCACACCTCCGCAGATTACTAATACATCATTTTCATCTTCCGATTAAATGGTTTATCAAAAATGCAACGTAGAAAATTTCTTAAACTTAAAAGCAACAACACATGCTAAATATTTTCTTAGAGAAGTCTCCTTCTCTAGCTTTCTTATTTCATGTTCTATGTACTCCACCATTCTGTCTATCAAAATGCTCATGATTCCTTCTCAAGCTTGGTACTCCACCATTCTTTTTACCAAAATGCTCAAGACTCCTTCTCAAGCTTTCTTTTTTGATGTTCCAGTGCTCCACCATTCTTCCCTGGGGTGACCTAGTTACTGATCTCTAATGCTGATACATGAGCTCCTCCTAAAGAAAGGGATATGTATAAAAATAGTTATAATTACTTTAATAATTATTAATAATATTATTAAAGACAGTGTTGGAATTTTTAAAATAATTATATTTTGGGGTGTATATACAATTTTAGAAGGGTGGAAATATCATCAATCTTTGTACAAATGGTCATGTCCTTAAGCTGGGGCCAATCCTAGTTAGCGGCCCAACCCACTTGTGTGGGGTACCCGTACGATGTTTTAAATTTTAGTCACTCACATGCGCCCAATTGACAAATTGGACACTCTCCTTGCCCTTTTACATGCGACCCCATTGATTTTCTTCAGGGAATAACTTGAGTATGCTCTGGTCCAACTCTCGTCCAAGAACATGTAAAATATCTACATTATTATGCTCCTCTAACCATGCAAAATTCATGATAATTTTTTGAAAAGCTAGACATTTGTAAGGCACTATAGAAGTACACATTGATTGTGACATCTTTTCGCAATTAAGATGTTTGTATAATTAAAATTGAAACTTCACTTTTGGAGTACAAAATTTGGTTAATAAAGTTAGGATAATAATAAGTATTTTTTAACATTTTGTATGGTAAAAAACTGGAAGATAACTGATATAAACCTTAATAGTAGACTTCAATATGTTTGCTTATATCATCATACAAATCCAATAGCTTTACTTAATATTTAATAACTGTTGAATTAAAATCTATATGTTAAAAAGAAGTGTGTTCGATTATGCAACAATATGTTATACAATAATATTGGTTCTAATTTTCTTTTTCTTATTTTTTGAGCATGTAACTATCATATAATATAGTTTGATGACTGAGAGCATTCATTTAGACACACAATACTATAAATTCAGGTTGTTGCATCGTAAATAATATTGAAATAAAAACTACCATATACTATTCTCAAGTTAGATTATTGAAGGAAGATTTCTGAGCTAGTTGAGCTTGATGCTCTAAAAATAATCATCTCCAATTATGATATTGCACTTCAAAATTGCAATAATAAATTGCATCTCAGCTTGCGAGATGCTAGTTTGTTTAATTAACATGTACATATTAATTGTAATATTATTTCACTTGTTATTTGTAATTGGATAAAATGGTATCTCATAGATTAAGACACATGATTGATATAAGCTGGGATCTTCATAAAGATTCCTCCCTGTTGGTTTCCAAATTCCTCAACTCTCAAATGTAGCTTCTAATTGAATATGGCCCGGGGCAATGGTTGCAAATGTCTAGAGCACGTTATGGGCTATCTCTAAAGCGTGTGGGGCCTAAGGAGTTCACATGCGCCCCCTCAATTTGGACAGATAATGCCTATATGTAAATTAAAAAATCTCCAAATGAACTTTATAATCTCAAAACATGCATCGTGCATGTACTCTCGTGGTGTCCAAGTCCAAGGCCCGACCCATGTGTACACCTATTTTTTCTCATCTTCCAAAGTTTCATCATGGAGAAGATATGTAACGTATGTTGTGATAAGACCCAAAAATGAAGCTTTAAGTGTGCTGGTGGAGTGGCCACCAGCCCACATGTCAACACCTTGTTCAAGATTAGGTGACAGGTTTAAGCTGCAGTCCATACAAAAAACAAGAAGAAGCATGACAATTTTCCCACTACCTATGGATAAACCTTTTAAGTTTTATCTCAGTCAGATCCGTAATTGTTTGACTTCATGGCAGGAAGGTTAATTAAGTTAAAAAAAAAAAAGAAAACCAAAATGAATATATCTCTGAGATAAACTTTGAAAGCAAAGAGACCTGGAATGAGAAATGCCATTCAATAAATATCTAACCTTTATTGTGGACTTGTAAATATTGGGGGAGTAAAAACCTGTGAGAAATATTTCACCACCTTGTCACACACACACACTCGTATATCTTTCTATTTCAACAGACCATATTACCTTTTACATTTTGTTAAAGTTGTTAGATGGAATGTGTGCAGCTGTTAGATTAATGTAACCCAGCAGATAATTTAGAGTAGAAAGATGATTACTTAGCTCAAGTTTTTACAATATATATATATATATATATATATGTATATATAAAACTAACACCATTGAACCCATTTCTTCGTGACCGGTTATCAATTAAATCCTTTGCAAAGTTAAATTCTTTGTGTTGTTCTTATTGTGTATTTATATATGTATATATATATATATATATATATATATATAAGGTAGATGCGTTAATTATTTTCTCTTAATTGATGTGGTAGCTGAATAGGTAACCACTTGATTAGTTGAGTTAGAATATGAAAAAAGAAACATTAATATTGACCGATGGCAAGGCAAGGAAATGAATTTCCCAATAAAGAAAAAGAAAATCCAGCTATGTGTTAAATGGTTCATTAAGCATTCACAGTCTTTCAAAGAATATGTCTATATATATGTTTACTTCATTATGCTTTTTCAAGTTTTAACCATAATTAATTTAATTTAATATACCCTTTGATTAACATGTATGATTAATGTCTGACAAAGAAATTAAATATTATCTATCTTAGCTTTGATAGATCATCATTTCATGTATTTATGTCTTTAGAGTAGTCCACTTATTTTTTGTTATTTAACTTCTAATGTCTATCTCTTTGAGTCCAATAACATTATTTATAGAACAATTAAAGTAATATTGATTTGGACTTTTAACAAAATACAAAACTTTTCTTACAAGACTAATTTGGTGAAGCGTGTTTGGAGTTGCATTAATTTGAAATGTACAGTCCGTGATAACTATCATTTGGTCATTTTCTGATGGATTTTTAAATTAATAAGATGTTTATTGTTTAGGTAGCCAGGACCGCAGTGGTCCATTATTATTATTATTATTTTTAGAACAATGGTCCATTAAATTGAATTAACAACAAATGCCAAAATATATATGTCCATTGAAAATTGTATCTAATTCTTCGATTTCCATTTTTTGTTGCTATTACTTCTTTTCATGATCGATTGTCCTCGAATTGTTTCTTTTCAAAGTTTGTAGATGCTCAAGTCTTCTTGTTCTCTAGTCTTTTGATAAATTTTCAGTGAAATTTGATCCAATATTACTCTTTTTTTTTTTTAAAAAAAAAAGTTAATTCTTTTGAAGTCTTTTAAAGTTAATTTTAACCCAAAAAAAGGGAGAGGACTCAGTTCAAAATAATGTGAGACTTAAACTGCTCTATTATAAACTGATAAGACCAGGTAAAGTCATCATCATTGAAATTAAATTACACAAAAAAAGTGACAGAAATTGAAAAGACTTTTAAAATAATTAAAGGAGCAGCTCACTGTGGTCCTCAAAAATTGCCTAATTGTGATATTAAATGAGAGTAACAATTAACTACCGGAATGTTTCTAAGATATGATTTCATCTTGAATAACTTCTTTATATATATTATGAAAGATAAACAAATGCATGATAAAAGAAAAATAACATTGCTTGCTTGATAAAATAAAGCAAAATGAGGACTGGGGGGAGTCTCTATCTCCGTCTTGATCAAGAAAACAATAATAAATAAACCAAACAGAAATATCAAAAAATTGACATGGCTTCAAAAGTCAATTTAAGATTATTCCCTTAGTAGATCTTGTTAGATGATTGCCTGTGTCAGCTGTGATGATCTATCAAATCAACAAAAAAAAAAAAAAAAAACTCCGAAATTTGATAGAGCATCAAATCAGATAACAGAGAGTTGAGATCATACATTGAATGCATTGTGTAATTTGCTCAAATTTAACATATATATTGAAATAGAGAAAAATAAAATTAATTTTTTATATTTCAAAACTTCAAACAAATTAAAAAACAAGGTAAATTGTACTAACTTCCCCAAATTTTATCAGTAATTACACTCAATCCTGTGGTATTTGCTTAACTACACTTAGGAGGATATTTTTAATCTAAATTTTTATTTTTATTTTTTTCAAATGAATGCCTTTTGTAGAGTTCATGAATTTTTATTGACTTGTATAGCCTTTACAAATTTGTGAATGATTTGTATAGACTTTTGTAGAATTCATTTTAAAATATTTTCGTAAATATTAATAGATTTTCATAAACTTTTATATAATTTTAATTTAAATTTAAATGACTTTCATGAATTTTATTGATTTTATATACTTCAAAAAATTATAAACGACTACCATAGATAAACTTTCATCTTATTAAAAAAAAAAATCAGAAACATTGTTAGACGTTTTTTTTCTCAATGGTAAAAAACAATATGGTCCATAATTTGATTCCGATGGAAATTATTGTTTTGAAATGAGACTATTTCTTGTAGTGCCACTAGTCTTGCCCTATGTTTTTATTTGTTCGATTATGTACCGTTTGGTGCATCGGATAAGGGGCTACTAGGACCAATGGCAGACTTAAAAATTTATGTTTGATGGGGCATTATAATAATATATATAATACAAAAGAGTAAAATTATAATATACACAATTGTTTTATTAAAGCTTCAATGACATATAAAGAGAAATAATTGACATAAAAATGAATAAATGATAAGATTATTCATTAATAATGTAAGGAAAAGCCTAAAAAAATAAAGAATGATGACAAAAGATGTATATATATGTAGTGCTTGTATAATTAGGAAGTCGTAACTTTTTAAAGTTAAGATATTTATATATATAATGTTTTTATAATTACGATGTCCCAACTTTTTAAAGTTAGGAAGAATCAATTATATTTATTTATTATATTTTTTATTCTAAAACAAATTCTCTTTCCTATTTAATTCAAATAGAATAAATGAATTTAATTTGTTTATCTTAACTTTTTAAAGTTAAAACGTGCTGATTATAAAAGCATTACGTATACATATTTTGTAGAAATTCAATTTCTAAGTTGTGTATTCCCAAGTAGTTGCAAATTTAGTATTCTAAAACTACAACAGTCAAGTTTCATTTCTGTAGTAATGTTTCTGCATGATGCTTTAAAATTTATTTTATCATAATTCTGAATAATAGAACAACACAGATGTTTGCATAAGCGAATAAGTACTCACAAGAAAAATATATATATATATATATATATATAAAAGAATTAATATACATCCAACTGATTGGTATAATTTGTAAGTGGGAATTAATTTTACGTATATTTATTGATTCAAATTGATAGATTAAAATAATATTTACAATGATAAATTACTGTTATTCAACTCAAATCATGCATGAAGTGATTTGTAATTATCATAGAAATATAAAATGATGTGGTCAATGATAAAATAACGATACATAATTTAACACATCATTTTGGTGTCTTTTGGGTTACTTTTTATGGATTGAACATTATTGAACAGAAATATTAGGAATAATTTAACACCTTATTGTACCAACGGCCAATTGGTTCGATCAATTGTTTTTTAAATTTTTTAACAATAATTTTGTTGTACAAATTTAATCTCTATCATCCATCTCTGAAGTATGCGATGTAGATCTATCTTTTTTTTTTTAACTTTTTATTTTTACTACTTTTATTTTAGAGGAAATTATAAATTAGCTACCCAGTTTAAATATTTTTACAAGTAAAATCAACTTTATATGTTTATTACAAATTACCCACCTACTGTTAGTGTAAGTTAGTCAATGGTTAGTCAACTTTAATAAATCTGAGGGTATTTTTGTCTTTTGACTATATTTTACAGTTAAATTAAAAATAATAAATAATAAATAATTAAGAAAAGACTTTTATGAAAATTAATTTGAAAAAAAAAAAAAATCAGGAATTGATTTTTGATTTCCGATCTTCAACCAAGCCCAAACATCATCTTCTTCAAACATATAGTAGAAACCCCAAACATCATCTTCAATCAACCCAAACATCAGCTTCTTCAAACATCATCTTCAATCAATCCCCAAAATCATCTTTAATCAAACCCAAAAATAAAAACTCAACATCATCAAGACCCAACATTCTCAATCATCAAAAGGTAGCATCATCAAAACCCAACATCATCATCAAACAACAAAACGAATCCAGAATCTGGGTTCGCTGTGAACGAACCCAGAAATCTAGGTTCGTTCACAACGAACCCAGAAATCTCTGGGTTCGTTGAAAACGAACCTAGAAATCTGGGTTCGTTCACAGCAAACCCAGATCTGGGTTCGTTCACAGCAAACCCAGATCTGGGTTCGTTTAAAACGAACCCAAAAATCTGGGTTCGTTCGCAGAAGAAGACGAAAAGAAGAAGAAGAAAAGAAGAGGAAACACTACCAGGAAGAGGAAGGGAGGTCGACGATGGGGAAGATGAGGAAGTGAAGGTCGGCAATGGTAGATGTGGAAGAAGAAGAGGAGGTCGGCAGGATGGAAGATGAAAAAGTGGAGATCGGCACTGGGAAGAAGAAGAGGAGGGGTTAAAAATAAAATTACTTCTTTATGTTTATTTTTTTAATATTAAGTTTATAAAAAATATTTCAATTATTTTTTTAATATTATTTATAATTCAAGGGCATTATGGTCATTTCATTATTTGATTAGGGTAACCGTTAAAAGTAACCATTTTTTATTGGGAGTGGGTAGCTAAACTGTAATAAATAGATAAAATTGACTTCATCAGTAAATTATTTCCAACCAGGTAGTTAATTTGTAATTTCCTCTTTATTTTAATTAAAATTAAAATAATTTTACTAAAATTATTATAATGACCTTGATTTTGTTAAGTTTGAGCAATATTTGACTAATGATAGGGACCAAATTGATAAATTTATTGATAATTTAGAAATGACGGGATCATAAATCAATTCATATGAATTTAAAAAAATGAAAGTTTCTCAAAACACAGGGATGAAATTGACATTTCCCCTTATTAAATACAAGCATGGACCGGTGAAAGAAATATAGCTACAACATGGGAAAGATTAAAGAGAAAAAGTTTAAAATATTACAGTGTTCATCTAAAGATTTTCAAAAGACAATAATACATTAGGAAAAATGTAAAATAAATAGATAAAACGACAATCTGCCACACGATTTACAGATTACCGATGCAATAACAATTACAATCTGACAGATTAACTTCTTGGAAAACAATTCAAAGACTAACAATCCAAACATAAACCTGATCAAGCCTTAGAGGGATCAAAATTTACAATAGGATAACAAACAAGTGGATGAGCCATGGCGCCTGTATATCCACTCACTATGTCTATGCCAGCCTTGTCTCCACCTTCAAGTTTCCAATCAAAGCATTGAACCAAGGCGGCCACCGTCGTATGTATCACATACGATGCATGCGGTGCACCGAAACATGCTCTCCTTCCACTCCCAAATGGAAGGTAACGAAAATCCTGACCCTTGAAATCCATCACATGGTCACAATTCAAGAACCTCTCAGGTATGAACTTCTCTGGTTCGTTCCATGCTTTAGGGTCCCGCATTATCGCGTAGCAATTGACGAACATTTTGGTTCCGGCCTTTATGTCATAGCCGTTGATCTTACTATCAACGGTGGCTGTTCTACGGAGAATGGGTCCAGGAGGATGTAATCTCAGGCTCTCCTTAAGGACTGCTTGCAAGTAGGGTAGATTTGGGACGTCTGATTCATTGACCAACCGATTAGATCCCACAACTGAGTTGATCTCCTCCCTCAATTTGTTGAGTATTTCTGGTCGGTTGAGAAGCTCTGCCATAGCTGATTGCATGGCTGTTGATGTAGAATCAACTGATGCCATGAATATTTCCTTCACAGATTTATATAAACAATATTATTAAGTAAGAATGATCAGTTCAAGCACAAGGCTACTGCCGGACTTGATTCCAAAAATAATTACCTTCTAATTATAAGTTTGTGAGAAAAAAATAATGTAAGTATAGAATTGAAAAAAGAAAGTGCCGACTTAAAATATAAAGAAATCTAAAATAATATTTTTATGAATGTTAAAATATCTTAGCGCATGTGTTAATTAAGTGAATTGTTTATCAAATTTTGAATTTAGGGAGTATTCTACAATATAGTATTTGAATTTGAATAGTTTTTATACATATATCTAGCCATGCTCAAAGGTCCCAAGTGATTGTGTTTACATTTATTTCTAAAGATGTTATAAGAACACTTTTTTCTAAAAGCTCACACCAAGCATCGATTGTAAGTGATAGTGATTTAGAATGCGCTTTATTGAAATTGAATCTCCAATATGTGCTCAACTGTATCTATTAAGAATTGATGTGCTTATAACAACACAATTTTATTACTCGTAAATGGTTTTACAAAGCTCTTGCCACTTTGTTTTGCTTTTTTGTAATATTAATTTAATAGAAAAAAGTTAATCTTAGCTTATAAAATCTCTTATATATAAATAAATTACTAATATCTGTTATAATTATTCAAAAGGTTTCGAAATCCAATTAATTTCATGTAATTATAAGTAATAAAGATACTGACCATGAAAAAATACTTGATATGGCTTTTAGTAATCTGTACTTCAGCATTGGAGTCTCTGCAAGTCTCTAGCAAAATATCCATCACATCTTTTTCTTCATCTGCACCAATTTTGTCCATCCGATTCTCTTCATACTCCTGAATGATCTGCTCCAATCTCTGATCATATCCCAAAAATGCGGATTCAATCCTTTTCCCATTTCCAAACAGGTCAAATCTCCTCAAAGGACCAAACACCTCAATCACTGGATACCTCTTTCCACACTCCATTATATTTCTTATCAGCCCCCTCATCTCTATAGCTTGAACACTATAATCTCCTGATGACGTGCTTCTGTTCCCCATCGTCATTCTGTAAATCATAAGGCTTGTTAAGGCCTCTAGTTCATTACTCAAATCACACGGTTCTCCGGCTTCGGATCTCTTAACCAGCGATTTCAAGAGCTTGGTCCTCTCTTCTTCTCTGACGTGTGTGAACCGCTGAAGTTGTGAGTTTGTAAAGAGCTTGGTGATACAAACCTTCTTCATGAACCTCCAGTACAAGCTGTAAGGAGCATTAATGAAACTGCACCCTTTGTAGAGGAGTTTTTGCGAAGGGCCGGGTTCGTACTTGGAAGCAAAATCGATGTCATGAGTTTTCAAAACTTGTTCAGCTGTGTTGGCGTCGGAGACGATGACAAAAGGAGTGTCACCCATGTGTATCTGCATGACAGGACCATAGCGATTGGCTAGGGTTTCTAGTGATTTTGGTAAGGGTGAGCTTAGTAGATGTAAGTTGCCAATGATGGGTAGAGCTAGAGGGCCTGGAGGTGGGCAACACTTGTTTGAAATATTTGTCCATATTTTAATTACAAAATGCATCCCAACCATTGAGATCAACCAAATCCAGAATAGAAAATAGTATTCTGTGACATCAACGGCCATGGATAGATGGCTTCAGGTTTTACAACAATTGGTAGAAGATGATCAAAAAGAGGAGTTTTGTTTTTGAGTAGGTTTGGGCCACTGAAGCAAAGGATTCACTGTCAATACTTATAGTGCTTTAATGGTAGGATTATGTTTTAAGAGATTGTAGTTGAACCCATATTTTGAAATTAAAAATGGATAAAAATGAAAGGAAAAAAAATGATTTTCCATGTAATTTAATAAGTATATGTCATACTCTGATTTGTAAATAAATAAATCTATATTAGAAAGGTCTACGTCATACTTATTCATATATACATGTCCTAAAGATAAAGAGTTGGAATTTTATTTTATTTTTTTAATGAGATTATTAGTGATATTACGTGATTAAGATTTGTATGTCTTTTTCATAGACTATATTGTCATTAATTCATAATTAATCACGACTTAATTTGTGCTCACGTTAACTTAATTCCAAAATAATCCATGCAATGATAATTCGATCTTTTTTTATACTGAAATATCGATACCTAATATTTATTAATAAGCTGATAGACTTTGATCCTATAACTATATCCTTTTGTATTTATTGATCTATTTCTGGTTTTCTCCATTTTCTAGGAATCATCTTGTAACAATTTTCCAACTATATTCATGACTTGGTGTTGGAGCGCAGGACCACGTATGTATAGCGACATGACATAAACTAATTAGTAGTTTCGAAAATCCGTATAATCTATGCCTCGTACGTCACTGATCACGCACCTACCTATTATTC
This sequence comes from Litchi chinensis, assembly GCA_019925255.1. Classification (NCBI taxonomy): domain Eukaryota; kingdom Viridiplantae; phylum Streptophyta; class Magnoliopsida; order Sapindales; family Sapindaceae; genus Litchi; species Litchi chinensis. The sequence goes on along the minus strand of CM034467.1, from coordinate 20,603,573 downwards.
AACTTTTCTTTCAGTAAAATGTAGTTTATTATATTATTGCTGGTGGATTAATTAAATGTTATAGTCGGATGTTCCCAATTAATGAATAGTTAAAATTTAAATTAAATTATTTACATAATATCATACTTCGCACTATTATGTCTGTGTGTCCTTAATTATATTAACATGTGTGAAGAGAGTTTTTTTTTTTTAATTTAAATTGAAGGAGTAAATTTGTCATGATTTTATGATAATAGATTTTCGAGACACGTAGTGTTGCACCAATAGACCTTTGATTGCTAATGTCAATAGATTTTCTATTACAATTGTAATTATATTAAAATAGTAATAATAATAAATCTGATGTTATAGGAGTATATTTACGGGGCACACTTAATGTTGCATCAGTAGAACTCCAATAATCAGTGTCGGTAGATTTTCTATACAATTGTAATTATATTAAAAAAATAAAATTTAGTTCTATTTAAAAAAAAAAAAACACTTAAAGTATTGTTTGTTCTTATGTTTGTAATATAATGTAAAAGATATTCAGCATATCTTAAAGTATATATAAGACCATGTTTCTCCCTCGAATAGTTATTTTTTTTTCAATAATAATCTCTCTGAATCAATGAACTTTTTTTTTTTTGTTTATACGACAAATTGCTTTCTTAATTAATTGTCAAATTTCTAATTATTCCGTTTTAAATTGATATTGGGCTAAGCAGATCACAAACGGGCAAACCTTCTTCAGTTCTAACTGTAAAAAGATCTACTTACAAAAGTCCCATTTATTTAGATTTTTGATGCCTTAATTATTATCACTAGAGAGGAACCATGCTTGAAACTATATTAAAAGGGAACAAAAAAATCAAGACATTACACAACTTTATTGGACGTAGTAGTATAGGGCACAAAGATGCACCCAAGTTTTTTGTAATCTAGTAGTTGTAAACTTGTAAATTAAAATAAAAGTTTGACTACCTTATCGGTAGGATAATTAATCTTATTTAATAATTACATCTATTGAATTGGTTATAACTTGTAAAAGTAATTATTGAAACCAATTCAATAGTTGTAATTGTTGGATACAATTATTTAATTAGTAATGTAGCCAAATTTTTAAAATAGTTCCACTTCTTGTTATATTGTCTTTTTCATAATAACGAGTAATTAAAAGGGATCAAACCGTGTGATAGGGTAACATATAAGAGGGACCGCCATTGCTCCTGTGTATCCTGACCCTACATCTATATCAACCTTTGCTCCACCCTTGATCGTCCAATCAAAGCATTGGACAAGAGCTCCAATCGTCGCCTCCATCACCAGATAAGCATGCGTGACACCTGAACATCCTCTCCTTCCACCACCAAATGGAATGTACCGAAAATCCTGACCCCTCATCTCCATCAAAGTTTGATCAATATTTTTCCGATCAATATCTTGACCGGAGTTGTTGACTAAAAACCTCTCTGGCAGAAATTGGTCCGGTTGGTCCCATGCATCCGGGTCTCGCATGATGACATATGCGTTTATTAGGGTTTTGGTCTTGGCCTTAACATCAAAGCCGTTGATCTTGCAATCTCTGATGCATTCTCTGTGTATGATGGGGTTTGGAGGGTGCAGTCTCAAGGTCTCCTTGATAATTGCTCGCAAGTAAGGGAGATTTGGGACGTCTGATTCTTTGACTAGCCGGGTTACCCCCACCACTGAATTGATTTCCTCTCTTAGCTTGCTGAATACTTGGGGATGGTTGATGACCTCTGCCATTGCCCATTGTAAGGCAGCTGATGTACTGTCAACGCTTGCCAGAAATATTTCCTGTATACCACCATAGATTGACAGAAATTGATCAAAAACTACTTAAGCTAGGGCAAATATGTTGCATGCCGATACTTAAATTAGCAGTAAGTTATAAACGAAACTAGTGTCATGGTCCCATTCCAACCAATCGAAATTTTATAGACCACCTAATAGGCTAATATTTTCACCTATTATCTCTTAGCATCAATGGTGTATCTCCTTATTCTCTCAGAAATTGTGAATTCTCAATTCTTATCATATACATGTTATAGTTTGTTTATTCTCTCAAAAATTGTGAATTCTCAATTCTTATCATATACATGTTATAGTTTGTGAGAGTAGTTTTCTCTTTATATTATAAAAGCATATATACCTGTTTATAGGAATAGATAGTCGAATTATAAAAGTAGTATTTAATCTCAATAAATCTATTTTTTTATGGTGAGGAATAAAGATTAAATTCATTAAAAACTATCTACACTTTATATTTTAGAATATACAAGGTAAGACTTGAACCTTTGATCTCTTACGATCAAGGAAATTACCCAACCACTTCTACTAAGGGGTGATGTGTACAAATGAATTTATTTCAATAAATCCATATGAATCTCTATCTATTTGATATTAACTTAAAAGAAAAAAAGGAGGGTTTAAATTTTTACTTGGTTGAAAGCGCCTAGCTTATAATCCAGTAAAAGTGGCATTAGAACAGCCCAAACTCTTATCCATAGTGCCCCACATCCACGTCAAGTAGGACATGTATAAAAGGGTGGATTTGGCCACTCTTAGAAGTTAGAACCCATCAAGAGGTAGAGCTAAGACTTGAAACAAGGGCATATATTAGAGCCCATCGGGCTAAGGGTGCACCCTGAACGTCACGAGGGCATTAGGTGATTAGGCGGAGAAGTTGTCGCATTCTGATGTGGGTGCAGGAAGATGTTAGAGAAAATTGGGATGAGAAAAGAAATTTAGAATGTTTAAGGAAACCTTAGAAGAAAGGAGATGAGAAAAGAGACAACAAAATTGGAAGAATGACTGAGTATTTTCATTTCCTCCTCTCAGCTCTCAATGCCTTTTTATTCCCTCTTCTTTGTACAACAAACTTGCTACAATTTGTTTAGTTACAACTTCCAACTAATTTCTATTGCCACCCCAGTCTTTCGCCTAACATACCACTACTACCTATTCTAAAAATCGCGAAGGCCTCTTGATTTCTCTTCTTGGTCTGCTTATTACTTCATTCTGTTCTTCCACCAGTGCACTTGTCTCTTTATTCACATCAATACACCCCCCATTGACGACAACCTTGTCCTCAAGGTTGAAATCAGGATAATGGTCAACAAACTCTGAAACATCCTCCCACGTAGCAGCCTCTGCAGGTAAACCAGTCCACTGAATCAAAACTTGGTTACACTGCTGTCCCTGCTTGGTTATGACTCTCCTTTGTAGCACTTCTTGTGGTTCTAAAATCGGTTTAGCGTTGATGATGTCTGGAGGCAACAGCATAGGTTCCACCTTAGCATCTCCCAGAAATTCTTTTAATAATGAAACATGAAAGACATCATGAATTCTAGCAGTACTTGGCAACTCTAATTTGTATGCCACTTGTCCAACGCGTTTGAGAATTTTAAAAGGACCAAAATACCTTGCAGCCAACTTGTTGGATTCCCTGTTAGCCACAGATTTCTGTCGATAAGGTTGTAGCCGTACCAGTACCATATCTCCAGGTTTGAACTGCACATCACGCCTATGAGCATCGGCAGCTCTTTTCATGACAGCTTGAGCTCTTCGTAAATTGTCCTTGAGCTGTTGTAGCACCTTCTGTCTATCTGTCAGCAGCTGATCTACCAATTCTGTTGAAGCTGTCATTGGAACATAATCAAGGAGTGAAGGAGGATCACGGCCATAGACTGCTTTAAATGGAGTCATTCCTACTGAAGAATGGAATGATACGTTATAGTAATATTCAGCCCAATGAAGTATCTTAACCCATCTTCTTGGATGCTCTGCCACAAAATATCTCAAATACTGCTCCAACACTCTGTTAACTACTTTAGACTGACCATCCGATTGCGGATGATAAGCCGTACTCCTCTTGAGAATAGTACCACTCAAAGCAAATAATTCACACCAAAATTTGCTCAAAAACACAGCATCTCGATCAGAAACAATAGAGTGTGGTAAGCCATGTAGTTTACACACTAGTTGGGTGAACAACTCAGCAACCTTAGGAGCTGAATAAGTCTTTGTTAATGCTCCAAAATGAGCTTGCTTTGAAAGCCTATCAACCACCACCAAAATAGTTGTATAACCATGTGAATTAGGAAGACCCGTGATAAAGTCCATAGATAAGTCCTCCCAAATCCTCTCTGGAATTGGTAACGGCTGCATCAAACCTGCAGGTGCACAATTATGATATTTGATTTTCTGACAAACTGAGCACGCCTTGACATAATTTTGAACATATTTTTTAAGTCCCTTCCATGTGAATGCAGCGCAAACTTTTGCTGTCGTTTTTTGAATTCCCCCATGGCCTCCCAATAATGTTGCATGACACTCATGTAATACTTGTTGAACCAAAGATGAAGTTGGATCTAACAACAACTTCCCTTTGTATAACAGCAACCCATCCCGTGACTCATATTCAGCTGATGCATCTGAATTCGCAGTCATTTTCTTGTATAAAGTTTGAAAGAACTCTGAAGTCATATTCTCTTGTCTGAGCAAATCTAAAATTTCAAAACGCACCTGAGATATTGCCAAAAACTGCATTCTCACATCATCAGGTTGTCGTGATAAAGCATCTGCTGCTCTATTCTCCTTGCCTGGCTTGTAAACAATGGTATACTGATACCCAATTAACTTGGCCAGGTATTTTTGTTGTTCTGGTGTTTGAACTACTTGATCCAATAGAGCACGCAAACTTTTTTGATCCGTTCTGATTATGAAACGTCTACCAAGAAGGTATTGACGCCACTTCTTAACTGCCTCTGTTATGGCATATAACTCCCTTATATACGCAGAAGCTTGTTGCATTCGAATTGAAAGTTTTTTGCTAAAGTAAGAAATTGGATGTTTTTGCTGCATCAACACTGCTCCAATCCCCAGGTTAGAAGCATCTGTTTCTACTACAAAATCAACCTCAAAATTAGGCAAAATTAACACCGGTGCTGAACTCATAGCCAACTTCAATTTATCAAAAGCTTCTTGCACAAAAGGACTCCATTGGAATGCATCTGTTTTAAGCAAATCGGTAAGTGGTGCTGCAATGGTAGCATAAGACCGAACAAATCTTCTATAATAGCCCGTTAACCCTAAGAATCCTCTCAACTCTTTAAGATTCTTTGGTGAAGGCCAATCTAACATAGCTTGGACTTTCTTTCTATCCATGCTTACTCCCATACTTGACACAATATGTCCCAAGTATTCTACTGAACTTTGCCCGAAAGCACATTTACTCTTTTTCACCAAAAACTGATTATCTCTCAATGTTTGCAAAACCATTCGCAAATGAATCAAATGCTCTGCCAAACTAGGACTGTATACCAATATATCATTAAAAAAAACTGCTACAAATCTTCTCAAAAAAGGCTTCAAAATCATGTTCATTGTTGCTTGAAATGTAGAGGGTGCATTAGATAAACCAAACGGCATTACCAAAAACTCATAATGCCCTTGGTGTGTTCTAAAAGCCGTTTTGTAAATGTCAGTTGGTTTCACTCTTATTTGATGATAGCCTGCCCTTAAATCCAACTTAGAAAAAATTGTTGAACCACCTAGTTCATCCATTAGTTCATCAGCAGTTGGAATTGGAAATCTATCTCGCATCGTAATGTTATTCAGAGCCCTATAGTCAATACAAAATCTCCAAGTTCCATCCTTTTTTTTAACTAGCAAAACAGGAGAAGAAAATGGTGATGTACTTGGTCGAATGATACCTGACTGTAACATCTCAGACACTTGTTTCTCTATTTCCCCTTTCTGAAAATGTGGATAGCGATAAGGTTTGACATTTATTGGCGTTGAATTCGGTAGTAAGTGAATCGCATGATCCATTTCTCGGTGTGGTGGCAATGTTTTCGGCTCATCAAACACATCTTTGAACTCCTACAGTAGCTGTTGTACAGCAGCATTCACTTCAACTTCCTTCAACCCCTCCTCTTGTAGCAATGTAATCTGAAACATAGAGGAAATAACACCTTTGTTCTGCATCTTCCTCAACTGGTTCATTGACATCTGTTGCTGAGAACATTGTTTGTCACCCTGCAAACGAATTATCTCATTATCACACGAGAATTCCATGATTAGCTTCTGATAATCGATTAAAATGGGCCCCAAGAGCTGTAACCACTGGACCCCTAACACCATATCTGCTCCTTGAATTGGTAAAATATAAAAATCAACCAAGAAAACACGCTTTTGAATTTGCACAGGTACTGCCATGCACAAACCTTCACATTTTAGCTTTTCACCATTGCCCACCATAACCTCAAATTGTTTGTCACTTGTGATTGGCAGATTGAGTGTTGAAACTACTTTTGATTGTAGAAAATTGTGGGTGCTTCCTCCATCAACTAAAATTTGTACCTCCGTTTTTCCAATTGAGCCTTTAAATTTCAACGTTTGAGGCATCAAGATTCCCGACATAGCATGTAAACTGATCTGGGGTGTACCACTAATAACATCTAAGGCTTCTTCACTTGTCTTTGTAATACTCATATCTTCAAATTCTTCGAAATTAATTTCGTCAGAATCAGGAACAATCAATATGTGTGCTGAAGCTCTACAATTATGTCCAAAAGTATACTTCTCATCACAGTAGAAGCATAAGCCTTTCTCACGTCTAGCTTGAATTTGGCTTTGGGATAACTTTTGAACATTTCTTTTGAGTTGGTTATTGATGTTGGTATGAGTTGAATTCTGGGTAGTAGTTGGTAAAGGTTTGAAAGTGTTTGTATGTAATGGTTTGGTAGAGGTTATTGAGGAATTAAAAGGTTTTTGTTGTGGGTTAAGCAATATCGGTGGATAAGGGGAGAACAACTTGGGTGTTGTATTTTTTTGTTAAAGTTTGAGTTCTTCAATTTTTGCTAATGCCATTGCCTTAGTCAAGTCTGTAGGTTGAAAAGATGTTACCTCATGTTGAATGGCAGGTTTTAAACCCGAGACAAAGCAGCTGAGCAAGAAAGATTCAGGCAACCCATTCACCTTGTTGGACAGATTCTCAAATTCCTCTTGATACTCCAATACTGACCCCGTCTGCACCAACTTACATAACTTCCCTTGATAGTCCTCCAACTCTGATGGACCAAATCTCACTTGAAGAGAATGCAAGAAGTCACCCCAAGAAACAATCTTGGTGTTCTTTTGACGCCACTGATACCAAGCCAAGGCTTTCCCATCGAAATACAATGGAGCAATTTGTAACCTCATATCTTTAGATGCATTGTGAAAGTCAAAATATTGTTGGATCTTGAAAATCCAACCTTGAGGATCTCATCTTTCAAATCTTGGCGCATCAATCTTTAATGGCTTCAAATTCATTGCATTGCCCCCTGCTTGCGTTTGCGGAACCCCATTATCGTTGTGAGTTGGAGATGATGAAGATGATGCATTCTTTTGTTTCTGCTGCTGCCAGTCAGCGAACATGGCAGAAAACTTGAAAGAAATGTCGTGCAATTGAGAAACCATTCCCTGCACCTCCTCTCGAACTTCGTGAATCGATTGATCTTGCTTGTCCATCCGATCCTCCACAGTCTTGGTTCGAGTGGTTGTCGCCATGACGTCGATGAAAGCACCAATTGATGTGGGTGCAGGACGATGTTAGAGAAAATTGGGATGAGAAAAGAAATTTAGAATGTTTAAGGAAACCTTAGAAGAAAGGAGATGAGAAAAGAGACAACAAAATTGGAAGAATGACTGAGTATTTTCATTTCCTCCTCTCAGCTCTCAATGCCTTTTTATTCCCTCTTCTTTGTACAACAAACTTGCTACAATTTGTTTAGTTACAACTTCCAACTAATTTCTATTGCCACCCCAGTCCTTCGCCTAACATACCACTACTACCTATTCTAAAAATCGCGAAGACCTCTTGATTTCTCTTCTTGGTCTGCTTATTACTTCATTCTGTTCTTCCACCAGTGCACTTGTCTCTTTATTCACATCACATTCCCACATTGCATCGAATAGCCGTGTACATTAAAATGAAGTAGAGGCTAGACCTGATGCGCGTGAGCCAAGGGTATTGACGCAAGAGGTCGAGTTTAGACCTAACAGGTGGTGCAGAGCGGAGGGTGTCCCAGTAAGTAGAGCTAGCTTATACTAACACACGGTCCAAGGGTGTGCGAGTGTAATTACGTCAGAGACTCCACCACCAAAAGCGTGTCTCAAGAAGTAATTAATTAGAGCTTTAACTTAACGCGTTGGTTTAATGTTAAAATATGTTTTACCTTTTACATATCGGTTTTAACTATTAATATATTTTTTTGAGAGATTTAACTATGAAAATATAATAAATTAAAAAAATAAAAACTATCAAGTACTACTTTAATGCACATTCATTCATGTCTAATTGAGATTAGAAATAGATCAATAATGACGTGTCAAATACAATTTTGACAATTCAATGCACAAATCTTAAGAGACAACCACTTGTATCATAATAATAATGTAAAACAGTGGTCATTCATCTTGAAAACCTAATCCCATGTGCGAACTCATATGTGCTTATTAATCCGTTTAATGTACTTTTAGTCAAAAAAATAAGTTCGAATCTTTTTAAGAGAAAATTAAATAAATTTCAAATAATCTTTAAAATAAGAATGCAAAATAACTTTGAGTTGTGTTTAATTTCAATACAAGTTTTGGGAGGATGATTTATATTTTCCAAATTCGGAACTTATTTTTTTCAAATTAAAATATCAATACACACACACACACACAAACACCTTTTCTTTATTGATCAATACCCATATTTTTCTAAACAAGTTGTGCATCGATTAAAAATGATAGGTTAACTGGACTTTGACTTTGCTAGTTAGATCTTAAATTGACATTATATCACAAAGATATGAGAGGTCATAACTACAATTTAGATGATTAATTAATGTCTATATTAATTCATAATTAATATCCAGCAGATAATTTTCTAAGGTAAACATGTGCATGCATGTATTATTCATTTTTCAATAGTCTCGGTTGGTCTGATATTTTACCATATATATTAATTTGAAGCTTCTCATTATAGTTTACAAAATAAGAAACATATAAAACTATAAATCTTAAATATGTTATTGTATCTACATCTTCAAAACATTCGCACAGTTAAATATGTAAAGAATTAAGTGATCTATAGCTATAGGTGTATCTTTGTATTATAATTAAGAGCAATGCTATTTAGTTTTCAAGCTAGAGAATAGCTTAACTAGCTAGATTTCTTAGGGATCAATTCCTCTTCTCCAACATTGGAGGGCTATACATGTGCATAGAGTGGTGTGTTGTGTGGTATAAAAAACTAATAATAATAAAATAAAAGCAATGTTAACAGATAGACTCACCAGAAAAAAATACTTTATCTGATATCTTGTTAACTTCACTTCAGAATTTGCATCTCTATAAGCCTCCAACAAAATCTCCATTGGATCTTTATCTTCGTCATTTTCTCGACCGTTGATCTCGTTCTTTTCATAGTCCTTCATGATCTGCTCCACAAACTCATCATGCTTGTAAATGGACTCTCTAAGCTTTTTTCCATTCCCAAAGAGATCAAAATTCTTGAGAAAACCAAACACTTCATTGACACCAAACTTGGCCGCAATCTGCATCATCTCTACAGCCACTCTCCTCATCTCCACAGCTTCCTCGCCATTTTCGGAGAATTTCTTCCCCATTGTCATCCTAAACGTCAGGTTGTTCGTCAAAGTCGAGAACAACTTACCTACATCGCAGGCCTCATTTTCCCTGGCGCTCTTCAACAGTGATTTCAAGAGCTTTTCGATTTCTCTTTCACGTATGTGTTCGAACCTTTGAAGCCGAGCAAACAGCTTGGTGGTGCACAGCTTCTTCATGAACCGCCAGTAAGCTCCATAAGGCCCAGTGATGAAACCACTGCCCGAGTATATGTTGTATTGGCCTGGACCAGGTTCATACCTGGAAGCAAAATCGATTTCGTGGGTTTTCAGGATATCTTTAGCCACGGCTGCATTAGATACAATAATACATGTGGATGATCCCATGCGTATCTGCATGAGAGGGCCATAGCGGCGAGCTAGGGCTTCGAGGGACTTGGGTAACTGGGAGCTGAGTAGATGAAGGTGGCCCATGATTGGAAGAGCTGGTGGGCTTGGTGGGAACCGGAGATTGGGTTGAGATTTTGTGAATGTTTTAAACAGCCAACGCACAATGAGTAGTGATACTAGCGAAATCATGAAGAGAAGGGAATTGTAGGAGTCCATGGCGTCGGCAGTTGAGGCCATGACCATGGCTGTATGGCAAAATGGGAGAGAATTTTCTTGTCGCGTAAGTGTGGAGTTGGAAGACAATTTTGATGAATTTGCTGCGCATTCCGGAGTACTTGGTTAACAATTAAGTTTAAAACATGTGGTGTACATGGGTAAATTGCACCAGCTCCACTACCTTTACTTATAATTGCACTCAACCTTGAATTATTGCTATAATTACACACACATCCCTTTTGACTGCTAAATAACGGTTGACTACCATTAGTGATTAACACCATAATAAAAGTTTCTTATTACCCTTTTATTTTTATTTTATTATTTCTCAATATATTTTATTTATTAATAAAAGGTTAAAAAAAATTATGAAATCAAATTTCGACCAACAAAAACCAAATCACTCTCTTCCTTAATATCTCTTGCGATAAACATCAATCACAACAAACTTTGCTTTCTTCAATCAAACAATTTTGAGACAAAAAAAAAAAAAAAACCAAAAATAGAAGAAATCCAAGAAGTGATTGAGCAAACCCATGATTTGTTCCATCTCACTTCATGAGATGGTGATGGTGTTGGAGTGAGATAGTGATGGAGACCACTCCAACACCATTTGGTAGAGCGTCACTCCAATGGTGGAGGCACTATATCAATGGTAGAGTCCATCAGTGATGGAATGCCTATGTCACTGATGGATTGTTTCCATCAGATGAAGGAGTAGCCTCCATCACCATTTGATGTAGGGTTCAGGTGAAGTGTTGAAGGCGATGAGAGAGCGTTGTCGACGAGGGTGAAGAGTTGTGTTAATGGCGATGAGAACGTTGTATCTTGATAGTGAGTGGGCAATTGCGATTGATGAAAAAAAAATTGTGTTTTGACAATTATAACAAAGATTTGTTTTTTGAGTGAAGAATGGAGTTTTTCTTATTTGGTAATCAGTTGATTGATTTTTTATTAGGCTGACTGATTTTTTTTTTTTTTTTTTTTGAATGAATGGATCCATTGTTTGGTTTTTGACTGAGGAAGAGTTTTTTTTCTTTTCTTTTTTTTTTTTCTTTTAAGTTTTTTATCCATTAAAATAATTGATTTCTTAAAAACATAATGTACAAAGACCAACCTATGCTTCTAACCTATTTGACTAACTATGGTATGGTTAGAGGGGAAATACATGTAATAATAATAATGGTTCAGGGTTGAGTGTAATTATGAATAAAATTAGGGTATTGGTGCAATTTACCCTGTGTAAATTAAATAAAAATGGATAGTCAATCCTAAAACAAATAAAATTGACCACAAGTAGAGTCGGCGAGTATATCATCCATCGACTTTACTGCCTATAAGGGTATGTTTGGTAGGTGAGATTTGGGATGAGATTAAGATTCATTTTTTCCCATTCTCCTATGTCCCACATTTGGAGCTAGTGATGGAAATGGATTTTTCATTCTCAACCCCCAATCTATTCTCATTTAACATGGGAAATGGAATCCAAACCTTACTCGTGTCATTTCAAAATCCCAAATTCATGAGATTCCTTTTTAATTTTAATTTTTTTTCCAGTTCATCCTCTCTCACTCTTCCCAAAATCACAAACCTTTTTTCTTCCTCATCTCCACCACATCGATCCATCACCACCACAAACTATTCTTTGTCTCTCACATTGCCTCATTTATCCAAATGAACCAATTCTATCCTTTTTTTTTTTTTTTTTCCGAGTTGGGAGACAAACCTTGAACTAGATGGTTTTAGGTCCGACGAACCTAGAACCACCTAGTTCTGGGTTTGTCTCCTGACCTAGAACCACTGGTTCTGGGTTGTCAGACCCAGAACCAGGTGGTTCTAGGTTCGACAAACCTAGAATTGGGTTTAAGTTCTGGGTCATCGAACCCAGAACCATCTGATTCTAAGTTGGTTCGATAATGAACCCAGAACAATCTAGAATAAGGGTTCAAACATCTGTTCTGAGTTTTTTTTTTTTTTTAATGTTATAATGTTTTGATGTTGTTGACAATGTTGTTATTGTGAGAGATAATGATGTTGATGAATTGGATGAATGATAGTGATGAACTATAGGTTAATGATGTTGAATTGTGGGAGATGATGATATTGATTAACTGTAGAATTTGATATTGATGAATTGAGAGGGATGATGTTTGATTTTTTTCTTCAAATTTTTTATAAAATTAATTTTATATGATAAAAAATTTACATTAATTTTATTTTAATCCAATCTCAACTAATACCAAACATGATATGATACAATTTTTAATCCAATCTAAACTTTACCAAACATGAGATAGTGATTTTTCTATTTCAATCTAATCTATTTCATTCCAATCCAATCTCGCGTGTCAAACGGAGCCTAAAGGGAGTGCAGACAACAAAATTTTCTTTATCCATTCCTAGCTCCCCATTACTGACAACTGTTTTGCATCCTTTATTTTATAAAGTAACTACATATTTTCTAGCATTCTATCAAATCATCATTACTTACCAACTTGCCATTCATAGTAGGATCAACCAAATCTACTAACCATTATCTTGTTTTCTCTACCTACACACTATACGACACCACCCTCTAATTACATTTACATTCATATATTTTAATTAATGTCCATCAAATTTCAAGTAACATATATAGGAGTTTAAGAAATTAAATTATTAGTTTCCTAAATGATGAGTAATTTGATCTAAAATTTTATATTAATTAGAATCTAGTTTGTAATAAGAGTAAGGATTTTCGTTTTCATTTTTTTCTAATATTTTAATAATCTAGTGACACATCAACATTTAGAAATATGAATGATCAAGATTGTTAGATTTTTTCTCTCTCATATATCACTTAGACTTAAATTCCTCTCATAAAAAGATGAAATAATTCTAATTTCTCCCCTATAATTTGGCATAATAGCCAAAAAACCCCCTAACTTATGAAAATCACTAAGGACCTTAGTGTATAGCAATAGTCAAAAAACCTGCTCTTGTTTGTAAAAATAGCCAAAAAAATCCCCTACCATCAACTTGAATGTTAAAAGTTAATGTTTGACTGTTAATCAAGAAGAGCAAAACCATCAAAACAAGATAAAATATATAATAATATTAATTAATTAATTAATTAAATTAAATTAGATTTTTTTAAAAAAGAATGTCATCTCCAGCACCCATCACAATGATGGATGGTAAAGATAAAATAATAATAATTTTAAAAAAAAAAAAAAAAAAAAAAAAAAAAACATATATTTTTTTTTAAAAAAATAAAGTCATGGAAATGGGAAAAAAATTATTAAAATGAAAAAATTGGTTTAACTCTACTGCCCATTGACTTCACCTTCCATTTTCTTCTCAACAGCTTCTTCTTCTTCTTCTTCTTCTTTGATCATATTCTTCATCTTCTTCTTTCATCTTCTTTGTCCATCATAGGCGGCAAGAGTGGTGATGGTGGCACGAGCTCCAACGCACCGACAACTGGTTCATCTTCTACATCGGAAAGTCAAATCTCCATGGCGTGGAGACTAGAATTAGTCTCCATGTGATGGAGACAAAATCTGGACTCCATGGTCTCCAAGATCATGGAGATAAGATATGGTCTCCATGCGATGGAGATCAATTCTAGTCTTCACGTGATAGAGACCGTTTGGTCTCTTTTGCCGAAGAGAAGACCAGAGGGTCTCCAGTGAAGAAGACTTAATGTTTACTATTTAATTTTTTTTTTCAATTTTTTTGAATGGTTAATGATGACAAATTGTGTGTTGATGTTGCTAATTTCCTCCCTCCTTCACTCTTCCCTTGCTGCTACCCCCTCTAAGTTCGATTCGAACACATGATGATGGTTCTTATGGGTTCGATTTGAGCCCAGACGATGAACCATCATCATTTGGGTTCGATTGAAACCCAAATGATGATGTTTATGTTTTTATATTTGTTTTTTAATAAAGTTTGATTTATGTATTGATGAAGGTTTATGTGGTGATTAATGTGTTGATGAAGGTTTATACGATGATAATGGTGATGATTATGTGTTGGTGATGATGTTTGATGTTTGTGTTTTTGTGTTGGTGTCTTGGTGATGATGTTTGATGCTTGCAATGATTACGTATTTGTGTGTTTGTGTCTCTATATTTCTGTGTTTGATGTTTTTGTTGGAAAGTGGTTTGAAGTAAACCCAAAAAAATTAATTTTTTTATTTTTTTATTTTATCTATTAATTATTTTGTAAATTTTTTTAACAATTTTTTTTAATCAATATGAGGGCAATATCGTCTTTTTACACACTATCACTGTTAGGACACGTTTTTCAGTGACAGAGTTAGCAGATGGGGGAAAATAGGATTATGCCAAACTACAGTGCGGTTCTTAGCAATTCAATTAAACAACAAAGGGGTCCTTAGTATTATCCCTAAAAAAATTAGCATTATGTCAAATATTGACATAGAATCCTTACTCTTGTAATAGATACCTAGAAAATTAGCATTATGTCAAATATTGACATAGAATCCTTACTCTTGTAATAGATACCTAGTTGAGGAAATGGGAACACATAGAAAGAATGAGTTTTATTGATGGTTTCAAGATATGTTCTAAATAAAAATAGAATATAGAACATTTGTAGATGAATATTCCAATATGTGAAAGGTATGTAACAAATTTGAACAAAGGTTTTTATAAAGTTTAAGAGATTTCTAAAGAGATTTTAAATTGATGTAAGTTGAAGGATTATCTTTTAATAATTCCCTTATATGTACTTTGATTAAATTCTTAAAGAGGCAAACAAAATTTAATGAATTAATTAAATAAATTTAGTTATGAATTATTGTTGAATTTATATCTTACATAGATTGATGTAAATTTAGATAAATAGCAGAGAATAATTCGTAAAGTATTAAATAAAATTGTATGTCGCATGGTGTAGTACTTAAATGTGAAAATTATCAAATGCACCGACAGTATGGTGTAGAAATCACTACAAATTAATCATGGTATATATTCAACGAATAATAAATTGACAATACCCTAGAACGTGACAATTAAACTTTGGTCGATGATAATACCTTGCCACGTTATAATGATATTTTATAATGTGGCTTATCTGTATAATTTTGGTATGTGCGTAATATTTTTATTTAAAAGTTAAAATAGATTAATAATTAAAGTATTCCTATCGAAAGTACTACAGGGGGAAAAAAATTCCTATAGAATACATGCTGTATCTGGTTATAGGTGCTATGATTGTGATAATACATAGGTTGTTTATTATCAAACTAAAATTGACTTTCAAGATTCCCACGGCATGCAATTTTGATAATTGACGTAACAACATGCTACGTGCATGATGGTTTGCATGAAAAACTCTTAATTAATTAGAGGAAGTACTACAATCTTGAGTTACATAATTAAGACCATGATTAATTTGCGGGTAAACTTAGGATTGGTTGATGGAAACATCCATAATCGATTGGATAAATTTAAATTTGTTTATTCAGTCGGGCCTTGACCTATTAGTTTCCCTAGGCTGACCTCAAGTTGCGGGATGCTTATATTATATAATTGGTTTTATTAGATGTACGCATTTTAGTTTTTTTATGGCACGTACAAATGCCTCTTTTTAATTTGGGCTGATTTGCAGGTTAACTAAGAATGAGTTAATATAAAAAATGGATAATTGGTTGCATAGACATCGTTGTACTTCCTGGAAGGAGATAATGCAGGTTGACTAAGACAAAGAAAACCTGATAATGGATGCAATTTCTTATCGATTGCAATAATTAAACAAAAACTTCAACTCAGAAAACCATAAAAGTATGAAGATTGTGACTAGAATTCCTAAGCTAAACTTCAATTGATCTGAAAATATTACAAACAATATCTATCTTGGGTGAATAAGATATCATTGGAAAGCTTAGCTTGAGAGCAATCCAATGCTACAAACATTGTAAGAAAAGGAGGCCGAAGGAGTCCTCACACACCCCAAGAATTCGATAGAGTCAGATTTGAATAAAGATAAGTTTTTGATGGGAGTTTGTATTCTAACTTATTCTAATTGCTTTGTAAGTAAAAAGGCATTCACTAAAGGGTTTTGAATTATTTTGTGAGCAAGTAAATTCATACTATAAATATGGGACTTATTCTTTGTTCAGAATGTACATCAAGATGTTGCAAAACATTTTGAAAGACAAAGGTGAGAGCTTGGTTGTGAGCTCAAGGCTTAATATTGAGCTTTGGACATAGTTGTAATTACGGTTTGGAGTTAGAGAGAGAGTATTAAGTATATATTTGTAACAATTCTCAACATAATAATATTTTTTTCTCTTGTCATCTTGATCATAGCTGTAGTTTTGTCCCTTATTTGAATTCACATAAAACCCTGTGTTGTATGATTGTATTCATCTTATTTTCTATTTTATACATCATTTGTTTTGTGATGTTAGTTACCACCATATTCAAAAGCTTAAACTGATAGAAAATAATCTAATTATAGTATTTAAAACTTAAGTTTGATATGTAATATACGTTATCTCACGTGTAACGTGAACAGATTACAGATGTGACGGATATCGAACATATGTTAAACGCTCTTATGATTATAACATATGTAACAAAAATTCGAGATAAAAGAGGGGAGGGGGGTGTTAAATTAGAGATCTTCAGACTCTGATAATATATTAACTACCAAACATAAAAACTTAAGTTGATAAAAAATAATCCAACTATAATATTTAAGCCTTGATATAACATATGATAAATATTAGGCACACTCTCGCATGTGTTTGTCCTACAAGTGGTGCCAAGGCTTAGCGGGGGAATGCTACAACAATAAGTTGAAGTTAGAATTTGGAGGAAATCATCCCTTTTACTGGAGCATGGATGTTGTTTTCATATTAATTTGTTTTTAATTATCTTGTATTCTTTTCGTAGTAGGGACACTGCACATTTCATTGACTAGCTAGAGATTTTTGTCGAATGCTTGTTCCCTTACCTGCCCTAATTATTAACTGTTCTTATCTCACCACAATCGTACACTAAATTCCTTTTAAATCACGTTAGTTGACTTAACAAGATATTTTTTATAATCAGGCAAGTGGTCATGATTTCAAATCTCAGATTGGTGGGCTGATAAAAAATAACCACGAAAATGTACAGCTAAATCTAATTTTTAAAAAGAGAAATCTATACAACCAATGTATAATGCCATATTGCTCATGATCTGGCTTCTTTCTCCGAACATGCATGCATGTTTTGAAAAATAATAATAATAATAAGCAAATGAATTTATATGTTAATTTTATTAATTGGCATAAACGTGAATAGCGGAAAAAGAAAAATATTTTCAAGTGTTGAAATATTAATTGATCAAAATCAATTACCTAATGAAATTTGAAGGCCAAGAAACTATGAAAAGAGAAATAAACCATGCAAGTGATCTAACTAAAAGCTATATATATAGAAACACCAGAAACCACATCAAACAATTTACGTATCTTACAGGAAAGGACATAGTTTTGAAAAATAATTAACAAGTTACACTCCCAAATTATATTTAAAAAAAAAAAAAATTCCTCTTATTTGAGTCATCAACCTAATGATGGCTCAAAAGGAGCTACATATGCTTGATAGGATGAAGCACAAGTGGGTGGGCCATTTCTGAAATTGAAATATTAATTGATCAATTAACTTATGAAATTTGAAGGCCAAGAAACTACGTAAAGAGAAAATAAACCATGCAAGTGATCTAACTAAAAGCTATATACATAGAAACACCAGATACCACATCAAACAATTTACTTATCTTACAAGATAGGACATAATTGTTTTAACATAATTTTGGGAAATATTTATCAAGCTAGTTTCTTGAAAAAAAAAAAAAAAAGAGGTCCTCTTATTTGAGTCTTCAATCTAATAATGGCTCAAAGGAGCTGCATGTGCTTGATAGGATGGAGCACAAGTGGGTGAGCCATTTCTGAGGCAAATCCAGACCCTTGGCTCAGGTCAAGTTTGTCACTACCCTTTACTTTCCAGTCAAAGCACTGGACCATGGCTCCCACTGCTGCATGCATCACCAGCATAGCTAGTGATGCACCCGCGCATCCTCGCCGTCCACTCCCAAATGGCAGGAACCGAAAATTCTGACCCTTGAATTCCATCTGATGCTCTCCGATTTTCTCGCCAGAGCCCTCCAGGAACCTCTCTGGCATGAACTCATTAGGATGGGCCCACAGCTCTGGATCCCTCATGACCGCGTAGACGTTGACTATCGTCCGGGTCTTGGCCTTCACGACCCAACCGTTGATGGTGCAGTCATTTCCGCATTCTCTGATGATCAACGGTGCTGATGGGTGAAGCCTTAAGGTTTCCCTGATGACTGCTCGGAGATAAGGAAGGTTTGGGATGTCTGACTCTTTGACTATTCTGTTGGGACCCACAACTGAGTTAATCTCATCTCTGAGCTTCTTGAACGCCGTTGGATGGTTGATGAGTTCTCCCATGGCCCACTGCATGGCTGCTGATGACGTGTCCGTGCCCGCCATGAATATATCCTGCTTTAAAAAGTAGTAAATTGATGCAGTAGCAATTGAAAAAAAAAAAAAAAGAGAGAGAACGATATTTGAATAGCATGTTCTAAAAAGAAAAATTCTTCTTGATTTTTCTTTTTTTTGGTCGTGATAAGCACTTTAATCTATACATCTAATGATTTCTATTTATATAAATAAATATATGCAGAGTTACATCTCTTAAATTAAAAATTCACTAAACTACAAAATTTATATTATATTTGTACTGAAATCATCCGTTTTATGAGAAAAATTTTCAAAAACTTCCTATGTTTCATAAAATGCATTTTTTTTTTGGTTGAGATTGGTGTTATCCTCCAACCTAGGGTCGTAGCCAGGTTTATATACTTCATGATAGTGCAAAAACATTTTATAAATTGAAAAATAATATAGGTTTACCTAATTAAAAGTGATATAATAAATCTTATTCTGTAAAATTCGTATTGTATATACGTGTGTTTAAAAAAAAGCAAAAACATTAAACAAAAAATGAAAGAAGCATGAAATGCAAGTTATATCAAACATTAGTCAACTAGGTTCTAAAGATATTTAATCAAACTTATTAATTATAAATTATACTATAATAGCATTATAGTGTCAACAATTTTATTTTAAATATAGATAATTATGTATATTTTGAAAATTATAATTACTACACTTCAAATTAAATAGTGCATTAAAAAAACACAAAAATATGAAAATTTAAATAATACATTATTCAACTAATATTATGCTAAAAAAGTAAAATATAAAAAATTTAGTCAAATTTCACATTTAATTTATGAAACTAAGATATTACATATACAATAATCGAATAGAAATATAATATAAAATATATATATATACAGTAGGTTTGAAACAAATGTATATTTACTTTGGTATGAAAAGGATTAATAAATAAATAAATAATTATTTATTTATTTAATTTTAAAATAAATATAATTTTATAATTCAATATATGTTAATAATTTTAATATAAATATAATTTCATAATTTTATACATACATATATATATATATATATATTCATATATATTCAAAGCGGGTCATAGCCATTACACAGCTACGTTCTAACCAACCTCCGAGATTCATGTCTGAAACCGGTATCAAAGCAATTTTAACTACGAATAAGAGCTGTTAGCAGTATATATCAACGGAGGCTTCACTATAGTTGTATAAAAATTGTAAGGCAGCTCTATTTGAACACCAAATTATATTAAAAAAAAATTACCAGCAAGAAAGATTTGATATCTTTTTTGGTTAATTTCAATTCAGCACTTGGGTCATTGTAAACCTCCAACAAAATGTCCATCAAATCCTTCCTTTGATTTGGATCAAAACCCTTCACAGCCTTCTCTTCGTGTGCCTTCAATATCTTCTCCAGAATCTGATCAAACTTGAGAAGTGCAGACATCAGCTTGTTTCCATTTCCTGAGAAATCGAATATCTTCAAAGGACCCAAAACGTCCCCTACACTCACCTTCCCTGCTAGCTGCAAACAAGTCCTAACCAGCTCTTTAATCTCCCTAGCTTCATTGTCGGTCCCTGAACACCGTGTGCTCATCGCCATTCTACAGATGGTGTTGTTGGTCAAACTTGTGAATTCACTAGTCAGATCACACGGTCGTCCTTCTCTGCAACACTTGACCACTGCTTCGACGAGCCTGAGTTTCTCCTCCTCGCGTACGTCCGCGAATTTATCGAGCTGAGGAACAGCTAAGAGCCTTGTCATGCATAGTTTTTTCATGAACCGCCAGTAGTTACCGTACTGGGCTAGAATGAATCTCGATCCTCGGTATATGAAATACTCCGAGGAACCGAACTCGGGCCTGGAACAGAAGTTGAGCTCTTGGTTTTTGAATATTTCCTTGGCAACGTCTGCACTGGAGGCTACAACACAAGTGGAAGCTCCAAGGCGAATCTGCATGAGGGGACCGTAGCGGTGAGCTAGGGTTTGGAAGGACTTGGGCAGGACTTTACCCACAAGGTGGAGGTGGCCAATGAAGGGCAGTGCTGGTGGGCTTGGTGGTGGATTGGAGATATTTGTGGTGTGACGAAGTTTTGAGTTTGATTTGATGAAGTAGTGAACTATAAGAGCAGTGAAGAGCCATATTAAGAAGACAAGGTAGTATAGCATGTCACTGGCTTTTGTGATCGCCATGGAAATTGAGTAAGGCTGATTGGTTTTATGAGGTTTGGATTGTAAGGAGAGTGAAGTTGTGACATGCTTATTTATAGCTCTTTTTTTAATTATTTTTAATTTAATTGGTTATAAAGTACTAGTAGGTAACAAAAATTAGTCGAGCATACCGTCTTTTAATATGAGGAGTTGAGTATTTCCTTGATCCTAAAAGGTCAATAGGTCAAATTTTACCTTTATCTTAAATAATAAAATATGAATAATTTTCTTTGAATTTAATTTTCCGAAAAAAAAAAAGAAAAAGAAGTGCTAGTAGGTAGGTATTGTGCATATACAAAGCATACTGATAAATTCCATTTCCACCTTAAAGTGAGAGCATTGTCTAAATAGGGGTTTAATTTAACTAAGCGGTAGGAGTCTTTGTTTAAACGCCATTTGAAATTGCTTTTCGAATGGAGTTTTTAAAGTTAATCTTTAACCATGAAATTTTCACAAAATAGAATTAGAGTTTTTAAGTGAATCTTTAATTATATGATTGTCAAGTAAAAAAGTATATTTAAATTGATACATGGTTTTAGGAATAAACTAAAGTTTTGTATTTATAAGAGATTTATTGAAATTTATAAATTATAACAAGGGCATTTTGAATAATTAACTTAAGAAAAAAACTTAAAATGAATTTATTGGAGAAGTGTCTAAATTGAGGTTTTAGGTCACGAAAGCAATTTGCCATGGTCAAGAACTTAAGATCGTAGATCCATAATTTTGCCTTAGTTCTATGTATCTAGGCCTTAAAGTGAGAGCAATATTTAAATAGCGTTCCAATTATTTTAGTGGTAAGACGTAAGAGCATTCGTTTAGATCATGAATGCAGTTGAATTGTTCAAGATCGTAAATCTAGTTGTCTATATCATTTATAAGAATTTCTATGTAATATATTAGAAAATTATATATTAAACTTGTACAATATTGTGTTGAACTTAAACCAATAAAAGTAGAGAATATGACAAATTAAAAGGATGAATCTAACTTTTCGATTGTCTCGACTCGCATATGTTAGAGAATATGACAAATTAGAAGGATGAATCTAACTTTTGGATTGTCTCGACTCTCATATGTTAACTATTTGTACACACACGGATGTCCTAGTCATATGTTATTATTTCATTTTTTATGTTAACGATTTTGGATGTGAACTAGATTATGAATCTTAATAAATTATTTAAAATTGAGGTGATAAGATCACCATAACTCAGTGAAAAATCTTTAGAATTAAATAGAAAATAATCCACTTAATTTGAGAGAAAACTGGGGAAATGTGGTCCACATATATATATACACGAATATATATAGCATGGTCCACTGCATTATTGAGCTCAATCTTGGATTTATTTCCTTGATGGGGCCGAATTTGGCTCAATTGGATTATCTCCTGAATTGATATTTGAATGCCTTGTATGGTAGAAACAGCCTTCAATAACTCTAGGTTACCCATGAGTTACGACTAGCTGAATAATGATGTTAATTATTATGTGCTACAAGAGCTAAAAATATTTTAGATTGAAAACGATAAAATACTCTATCTATACCATATTCTGGTTTAATATAGTAGATTCTCATAAAAATTATTTAGTTGATATAGAAACATCCTAGCTTTCATAACTCACGGTTACACATGATTCACGACTAGCTAATAATGATGTTTATCATCATGTGCTACAAGAGCCAAAAAATAGTTTAGATTAATGGAGGATGCAAAACCTAATTTCGATCAATTTTAATTTACTAATCTTGATATATATAACATAAGAATAAAAATGATTTCGTTAATTAGTTAAGGGTTGGTGACTATTGTAATTAACAAATTTTATTAACACTTAGACTAATCTTACATGGCTTGAATTTTAAAGCCAAATTACCATCCCATGAAAGTTGATATTCTAAATGAAATCGAAATTGGTGTGAAATGAGAATTCGAAATACCATTGCTAACACATTTAGCCTCATTTTCTATCAATCAAGAAATTCAACTTTCGGTAGACTAAAACCAGTCTATTTAATTAGTTTGAGAGGAGCTCAAGCTCAATCCTGTCTAATCAATTAAATGAAATTTATTTTACATTTAGATTTTAATTAATCAAAATCCTAGATGGGCCTAGAAGCTTCCTAATACTAGCTCAGGTCAAAGAAAGCCCTGGTGTAATTTTGTGTTATAATCCAAATTAGCCCAAACCGAATGGTCATTAAATGGCCGAGTTTCTCCTTTTGTGAGGCGTTACAGAGATTGGTTGATCCAAGATTATCATTTCAAACTATGTCCCGTCTTCTAAACTTTAAGCTATCAGGCTGCATTTGGCAGCTAGGACATTTCTTGGGTTTAGAAAGGCTTTTTTCCCAAATCAGAAATGCTTTGTAGCTGTCTCTGCACTGCTTGTAATGTTTCTGTTGCTTGAATGAAATACCAGTTCCAGGGAAAAAAAAATCACAAAACTAATCAAGCCTTGTAAGGATCCAAATTTACAACAGGATAACAAACAAGTGGACGAGCCATGGCACCTATATCCACTCACTATATCTGTAACAGCCTTGTCTCCACCTTCAGGTTTCCGGTCAAAGCATTGAACCAAGGCTGCCACCGTCGTATGCATCACTTACGATGCATGCGGTGCCCCAAAACATTCTCTCATTCCGCTCCCACAAGGTAACGAAACTTCTGACCCTTGAGATCCATCACACGATCACCATCCAAAAACCTCTCTGGTATGAATTTCTCAGGTTCTTTCCATGTGTTAGGGTCACGCATTATAAAATCTTTGATCCAATAAAATTCCCCTACAGCAAGACCTTCAAAGAATGAAGGCAGCAGACAATAGAATGCCCACTTATCAATTATCACCAAAGTTCTCAGCAGTGTTAATATGCAACAAGCCAAATTGCCCACTGATCTATACGAAAAACCTCAAGCTGGATGTTGAAAGCAAACAAGAAAATTCTATAAAAATTGTCAGCTAAATGCAGATTAGAATCTTAAAGTATCATCAGAGGATGATCAATATTTGAGATGATACCGATCATAAGAAGATGATCTTCACAAGATGATGATCGAACAAACTATCATCAGAGGATGACCAATTTATTGTTTGCTTTCGACATCCAGCTTAAGTGAATTCAATTGACAAAGTTGATAAAGTTGTGACA
Organism: Litchi chinensis; assembly: GCA_019925255.1. NCBI lineage: Eukaryota > Viridiplantae > Streptophyta > Magnoliopsida > Sapindales > Sapindaceae > Litchi > Litchi chinensis. The sequence goes on along the minus strand of CM034467.1, from coordinate 20,579,462 downwards.
CAGGAATTGAAGAGACTCAAGAGGACTCCTAATGCTACGAAGGCTATGAGGGAGAAAAGGGTTCGGACATTGATGTCATTCAACGCATCGACATCAATGTACGAACCCTTTTCTCCCTCTCTGCCTTCTTAGCACTAGGAGTCCTCTTCAGTCTCTTCAATTCCTCTGTCACAACTTTCTCAACTTTGTCAATTGAATTCAAAAGTTTCTTCTGGGGTGTCAAAGACTCTAACTCTCCACCAGCCTTATCTGTGACATCGAGCAAAATCTTGGGCACTTTGCCTATAGAAGGTGGGCACTGCTTTATGCTGGATGCTGGATTTGGATACATCAAAGAAGCATCATGTTTAGGCCGAGCACCCAGCCGTGACAAAGAAGAATCAAGTTTTGTCTGATGATCCTGGGCCATTGGTCTCTCCATCTGTTGGCCTTCAACTTCTCCATCTGTTGGCCTCTCCAAACGAGCTCTTCTCCTCTCAATTGCCTAACGAAACATAAAGTTGCAACTATTTAATAAACTAACCAATGAAAACCTCCCATCGTAAGGAGCAAATATAAGACATAACAGCAACTTGTAAGTTCACCTGATAATTGAGCACAAAAGCATTGTACTTTTACTCAATAGACAGCCACTGAAAACTGACTTATTACTACAACAATGAGGACACTTTGGCACTTCAATTAAGCTAGTCACAGGGCTATCTCACGACATGGTAAATCAACAACACTTTAGGAATGCCAACTACTCATTTTCGAATGCATATGATACTAATGCGAATATCTCAACCAGACGCTGCAAGCAGCTCATACCTCACCGGAAGAACTAAATCATCAACATCAAAATACTCAGACCAAAACAACAGAACATGAAATGTTTCATTCCAGTTCCTCAGGGTAAAAATCCTTCTATTAGATTAACATGAAACATAGTAGCAACAAAGGACTCAACTAAAAACAGAATCCTTTAAAAGACATAGATAATCACATGACAAAAGAAATCCAAAAGTAGAAATAAAAAAAAGAAAACAAACCCAACTATATTCACATTTGAAGATGGTCATGTACAATCACAATACCACTATGAATTGAAAACAAACAGAAAAAGAGGGTTGGTTACCCTGACAACAGAAGTGATGTCCCTGAGAGGCGTCCTCGGGTACCAAGCAGGCAACACACTTCGTCCTCTCCGACGCAGCGGCGTGTTCTGTCTTGCCATTGGTCCACGCGTGGCCGATGGAGATCCCCCGGATGTGTTCATCATCCACAGGATTCCGCCTCTGGGCGTGTTCTCTCTTCCGATTGGTGATCGTGTGGTGGCGTCTGGTTCCTCTTGGAAGACTCCGAGAGCACTGGACCGTCTTCGAGCGAAGTTGGCAGCCAAATCTACCGGCCTCAGGAGCCTGTCTCGTGACTCTGGCATTTTGTTTCTCTGCAACATACATCATCATTCATTATGTTTTCTTTTCATCCAACTTACTTTCCAAGAAAACAAGGACTTTCTTGCTAACCAAACAAACAGCTCAGATGCAAAATCAAACAAACAAAATGAGCATGTAAAGCATAATCGTAATGGAAAATCTTTTTCATTTTCCCTAGAAATAAAACAGAGGATTTTCTTGTAAACCAAACAGCGAATAGCACCTTCAAGTGACGGAGTGGGTAGGGTTTGGCTGCTTGCTACTCACATAAAACAAGATGAGAGAGCCGCTTTTCAGAGAGAGAGAAGTGAATTTGGCAAATTTTCGAAATGAATATTCGGGCGGTTTTGCAGCAAATCTCAGTTGGCGCCCTGATTCAACCAAAAATGACACGTGTGAATACTACCATGTACGTACAGTTGATTAAAATTTTAAATTTTGTTGAGAGCGGTAGGGAGGACCCGTGTGAAACTACTTTTTTACCCCTAGAGGTGATTTGGTGTCTTGGTCTTCCAAGAATCATCCACCATAGATCAAAAAGGCTTAATTTGGAATTTAAGTTTTTCTTTTTTATTGGATTTGGAATTTGAACTTAATCACTTGATTATGGTACATGTAGGTGTAATAATAGTATAATACTACATTTCTTAAAAAATTTATTCTAAAATTTTATCTAAATAATGTGAAAAGTTGATTTATAACTACTATAATAATTTTGAAATAATGTGATTATTACACATAATTTTACCACATTATTTAGATAATAAATTTAAATAAATTTTTAAATAATATAAAATTAGTATGTAGATATTGATAATGTTGATTCATGATTAAAAAAAAAAAAGAATAATGCTACACTTCTCAAAAAAATTATTTTATTTTACCAAAATGACATAACAAGGTGATTTGCAATAATGATTTTAATTATAGGATAATATATTGATGGTGTGGTAGTTACAAATAGGAATAATCCTAATTTCCCCCTGTAGTTTGATGAAATAGCCAACATCACCCTTTATTTTGAGAAATGGCCAATATGCCCCTGTAGTTTGTAGATATATTCAAAAAACCCTTATGAATTATTGAAATGTCTAAAAAACCCCTATCATCAATTTGAACATTAGAACTAATGTTTCACCTTTATTATGGAAGGATAAAACTGTCAAAATAAAATAAAAAATATATAACAATATTAATTAATTAATTAATTTAAATAGATTTTTTGAAAAAATAATGTCATATCCACCATCTATCGTTCGATGGACAGTAGAAATAAAAAAATAAATATATCAAATAACATTAAAAAAAAAATTAAACCTATTTTTTTTTAAAAAAAAAAGGTAATTTCCACCATCCATTACAAGGATGAACAGTGGAGATAAAAGAAAATATTAAAATGAAAAACATTTATTTAAATGAAAATATTTCTTTCTTAATCTTTTTCTTTCATTTGATTGTCTAATGTCCATTTGCTTCTTCCATCATCTTCTTCTTTGTTGGAAACTAGAAGTCGACATGGAGGACATCTTCTTCTTCTTTCATCTTTTTCTTCATAAGAAATAAGAACGATGTCGTCATGAAGAACATTAGGTCTCATTTGTCAGAACCAGAAGGTATCTAACGAAAGAGACCTAACAGTCTTCATCGTGTAAATACCAAAACTGGTCTCCATTGCATAGAAACCAGATTTAGTCTTCACAGAACTAGTCTCCTAGTGATGAAAACTAGATTTGGTCTCCATCTCCAAGAGACCAGTTTTGGTCTCATTTGCATGGAGACCAGTTTTAGTCTCCATGCGACCTTCTGGTTCCGATGAAAGAGACCCAATGTTTCAGTTTCGTTTTTTTAAAAAAAAAAAAATTGAAACCTAGTTTTTTCATTTTTCATTTTTGTTAATTTTTAAAAAATTATGTTAATGGTAATGATGTTGATATTCTATTGATGGTGGTTCAGGGTGAAAGAAACATGAGAAATTGTTAGTGTTTAAGGGTTGATAATGGTTTAGACATTAAAGATGGTTGAAGATGATGAACTGGGTGAAGATAATGAATTGGGTTTGGTTTAGGGTCAATTTAGGCATTGATGATGGTTGAAAATGATGAACTGTGTGAAAAAGATGAACTACAGTTGGTTTAGTTTGGTTTAGGTGTTGGTGGTGGTTGAAGAAGATAAATTTTCTGGGTTTCTAGCCCAAAAATGTGTGTTTATTTTAAAATGAATCTCTGTTGTCTATTATAGAGGTGGATGATAGAGATTTTTAAAAAAATTAATAAATTATTTTTACTATTTAATATTTTTTGCTTTTCTCAACTTTTTTATCATTTAGACGCTATTTGGTCTTTTTGCACACTATTATGGTCAAAATTCACTTTTTACTAACGATGTTAACAGAAGGGATAAAGTGGGATTTCTTCAAACTATAGGAGGTAATTAACGATTACATCAAATAACAAGGGGAAATTGAGATGGTTCCTTACAAATAAGTTTGTTACATCATTTGCAATAATTTTGGTAAAATTCAAGGTAGTGTAGCATTACTTAAATAAAAAAAAAGAACTTTAGAATTCAAAAATAAAATAAAATAAAATTTATATTAGCAAAAATGTGTGCTTATTTTAAAATGAATCTCTGTTGTCCATTATAGAGATGAATGATAGAGATTTTTTTAAAAAATTAATAATTATTTTTACTATTTAATATTTTTTGCTTTTCTCAACTTTTTTATCATTTAGACGCTATTTGGTCTTTTTGCACACTATTATGGTCAAAATTCACTTTTTACTAACGATGTTAACAGAAGGGATAAAGTGGGATTTCTTCAAACTATAGGGGTAATTAACGATTATATCAAATAACAGGGGGAAATTGAGACAGTTCCTTACAAATAAATTTGTTACATCATTTGCAATAATTTTGGTAAAATTCAAGGTAGTGTAGCATTACTTAAAAAAAAAAACTTTATAAAATTTATATTAGCATAGAAATTATGGTAATGTAAACTTTGATTTAATACATTTACAAAATTAAAAATAATTTATATGTACATAGAAATAGTATTGTTTAGTATATAATAGTTTATTAATAAAAGTTTTAAAATTTTCATTTATTGTATTATAAATGTAATGCCCCAAATTTTTTCTATTTAAGCGAAATGAAAATATATCAGGATGAATAGTATTTTCAAATGAATAGTATCTATGTGAATAGTGAAATTTTCAGAAAACGGACCTCGAAGTCAAAAAGCTTTAGAATAAGTAATGGAGCCTAAGGAAACTAAACCGGATAAAAAATGAGTCTGTTTGAGGTAAAATGAAGCGGTCTTAGGATCCGATCGGAAATTTGGATGGATTTCTAGAAAAATTCAAAAATTTAGAGAAGTGTCAAACTGAATGTTAAGATGCTCAAAAAGTATTTTTGAAACTTAAACAACATTTCTGAAGGAGAAATAGTGTTTTCGGATAAATAGTGATTTTTCGGGTGAATAGTAACATGTGAATAGTGACTTTTCGAGTTCGACCACAAAAAATTTAAAATATTTAGAATAAGTAATAGAGCCTCATGAAATTTAAATGGAGCAAAAATGAGTCTGTTTAAGTGAATTTTGAAGGTTTCGAAGATTAATCGATAAAAATATGTTCGTTAGAAACGTTACGAATTTAGTGAGTTTGAAATCTCCTGAATTTTTTTCGAAGCTTGAGATTGAAGGTTAGGATACCCAGTTAGAGTATTGTTTGGTTAATGTGATGATAGAATGACCATGAAATATTTTTGAAATTTATTAGTATTAAATGAGGATTAAAAATTTAAGTTTAAGAAATATTAAAGAAATGCATGAGAAGATAAGTATCAAACTAATACAATCCATGTGAAATGTGATTAACCAATGATGTTGTGACACAATTAAGTCAAAAAGCAAGGTCATAAGTTGAATTTGGGCTAAAAGAAAATGGATTTAGTTAGTTAATAATGAGATGGAATTAATGGACCAATCAAAAGGTTTCATTTACAACTAATGCCAATTATATGATTTTGAGGATAGTTAGAGGGCCAATTAGTCAATTGTAAGAGTTAGTATATAAAGTTAACGCATGAATGAATGAAGAAGGAAGGGGGAGTCGGTCCAAGAGGAAAGAAACCGTGAGGAGAGATGAGAGTAGACCCGAGAGGAAAAAAAAACTACAGCCGTGAGGGGGAGAAGAGCAGGCCGTGAAGAGGAGGAAGAAGGAAAAGAAGAAGAAGAAGTCCCTAGGGTGTTCCTCTATACCCCTCATAATTTTCTCAAGAAAAATGAGAAGAAAGTAAAGGTAAGTTGATGAAGCCAAAACTAGTTTGATGTGTATTATTTTGATAGCTGATTTAAATGACCTTTTGATGAAATTTATAAGATGATTTGAGGTTGATCATCTTCATATTGAAGTTGGATGTGAAGACAAGTATTTAAGATTCTTGAATCAAGATTTTTGAAAAGAAATAGTTTGGGTTTATGTTATAAAATTTAAGGAAAATTGATGAATTTGTAGTTTAAGGTTTTAGTGGTTAAATTTATGATTATTTGATGCTTTTGGGTGTGATTTTTGAACTTAGAATGAAGTAGATAATTTAGTAATGTTTTTGTTAGTAAGTCGTCAAATTGAAAATATGGATGTAATGAAATTATTTTAATGCATGGATGAGGTTATATGAAAGTTTATGTTGATTGAAATAATCGTTGGAAAGAAAATCAAGAAAATCAAATGAGTAGTATTATGTTAGTATGTGGACCATTTATATTAAGCATGTATTTGTGTGGATTTTAATGCTTGAATGGTTGGTATGAGGTTTTGGAATGAAATTATGTTGGTTAGAATCAAAATAATGGAAGGAAAATGGAATTTGAAAGTTTGGATATTGATTTTGATTAAGGTCAAGAATGGGTGTCTAAATGGTTAGTTAATCATTTTGATGTATTTTAGTGATATTTAGGTGTGTTTGAATGTTTTGGTGCAAGAGATATTAAATGAAATGGATGTGAGAATATTCTTTGGAAATAGGGTGAAGTGGTGAATTTATTAAATATAGATGTTGAGTTAAAAATTAAGTAGTTAATTGACATTTTATGTGATGGATTTAATTGAGTTGAAATTTCTGAAAATGAAATTTTGCTAGTATAAAAGTGTATGTGTAGTGAATTAATTCTTGAGAATGGATGTGTTATTTTTATATGAATTGAGTAAAATAAATCAAATGAATGAAGAAAAAGTATGGTATGGTGTTGTTGTGATGTTGTTGGTGTACATTTACTTGGGATTTTTTTTACCTTTGTTACTAAAGTGTTGATTTTATTAAAATGTGATATTTTCTTATTCTTAGTTAAATTGATACCATAACTAAGCATGGTTGGTATGATGAATCATGGTGTATCTTTGAATAATGAAAAATTTCGAAAATTTTGCGATGAGAAGATATTGGCTGGATTGTGCAAATCAAAGGGGTTGTGGATTTATTTTGATAAATTGTTGTTAAATGACTTTGACTAGTGACTTGAATGATAATTAAATGGAAATAGAAAGAATTTGGAAAGAATTCAACCATTTTGTGTTTTGACAGAGACCATGCTAGATGAAGGGCATGATGTGATTGATAGATTTAATGAGTTATTTGAGTACTAAAAATAATGGTTTATGACGCTAAAATTGATAATTCGATTTAATGGAAAAATATGACTAAAATCTATTTCATAGCTTTTCTAACAAAATTTTAATTAGAAATGAAAGTTGTTTAAATTATTAAATTTTTGGTAATAAATAAAATTTATAAAGGCAAGAAGGTTTGATTTAATTTGATGAGTAGATGGAGAAAAAATGATGTGTTGTGATGTTAAAATGATATTTTGAATAAACGAAAACAATGGCAATTGAAGTCGTGTGAGTCGCTTTTCCAACGAAATTTTTATTTAGAAATGAGAAGTTGTTATTAGATGGAATCTTTGTAAATAAATAAACAAAATTTTTATAAGGGCTCTAATAAACCTGAACATTGATAGAAGATGATTGGAAATTCGCATGCCAATAGAGAAACATTAGCAGTATTACGCCGCGTTGTTGATACAAAGATTGTGAATTTTGAATCTTAAGAGACACCAAGTGTCCAGTCCTAGAATTCATGTGTTATGTAAAAAATGATCCGGCAGGTAGTCACTGAATGTCCGATGCTGGAAAACTTGATGTGCCAATAAGGTGATTATATCAGTACTGCACTGATATACTTATAAACGTTGATACTAAATTCATGGACCTTGCGAAACACTGAATGTCCAGTCCCAGAATTTGTATATTATGTGAAATGTGCTCCAGCGGGTAGTCACTGAGTGTCCAATACCGGAGAAACCCGTTTTTCAATCTATGGTATCGTGTCAGTGTTTACGAAGAGCGCTGAATATTATTAAAGTAAAATCAAGTTGACAAGCTTGAAAATGAAAATGTATGTTTTTATGCGTGCAGTGAATGGTACTTGGATTTCCTTGCTAAATTTATCGGTAAAAGTTTGAAAATTGTGAAATAATGATTTACCATTGTATTTGAGAAAATGTTATGAGGAAATTGTATATGGGAGTATGAAAAAGTGGCATGGTGCAAATACTTGTAAGTATTTGTCAGTTATTAAATTTTATTGTATTTTATTACAAATATTTGAAAATTGTGAAATTTGATTTGTAAAGATCATAAGTGAAAAATGACTTTTATGCAATTTATGTGTGTCTTCGCTAGTAAATTGATCTCGTTATGAATTAGTATAAAAAAAATTGAAGAACCGTGAAATCTTGTATTTTTATGAAATGATGATATTTAAATTTGGTATATGTCCACTAAATGAAAATACTTAGCGCGTTGGATTTTCCACGCGTAGGTTAAACTTTGGGTGTTGTAGAAAGAAATAGACGAGAAAATAGCTATCGCGTTTTCTACAAGTCACATCCCTCCATCTTTAGTAGTTTTACTTTTAGTGTTGTATAGTGGTGTTTAAGTATATGGAAATGCATGTACATGTATATAGATTTATGAGATTTTATACATAATAATATGTATATGTTGTAGCAAAGAAGGTTTTTGATTCGTAAAATAATTTTGTAAAGAAATTCTTATTTATCATTTAATTAGTGTTTAATTTTGATTAATATGATTTTTACTGAATGTTGTATATAAATGTTTGCATGGCGAAGTGATTGTGAAGTCGGACGGATGATCCAAAGTGGAAGTTGAGAAAATGAATGCATTTTAAAAGTGTTTGCTTTTAAAATCTATAGGTTTTATAAATTTGGGTTTCAAGAAAAACAGAGGAAATTTTGCCGGATTTTCTGTAAAATTAAAATAAAAAAATAAATGAAGTGTTGAAAAAAAAATTAATGTATATATGTAAATAATAATTAATAAACTGATTAAGATAGCATCTTTCGACTCAGATTCCCAACAGAATGTGAATCAAGTGGAGGGTGTTACAATAAAAGACCAAAATACACAAAACCTCCCGAGGTAAGACTTTAAAGACATGGAATCAAAGTTTGGATTTTATAGCCTAATAACCCCATTTTAACGGTCAATTGTAGTCTTCGTGAGTATAGCATAAAGGGTATTTTGGTTCATTCACAGGAAAAAATCAAAAAATAAAATCCAAAATAAAGGAAAAAGGTTTAAAAAACAAAAAGAAAATTTTTTTTCCTCTCTTTCCTTCTCCTACTAGACCTTTCTTCTCTTTCTCTCTCTCTCTCTCTCTCTCTCTCTAAATTTTTCATGTTAATAGTGGTGGTGTGAGAGTCTCTAATCTCTCTTTTTCTCTCATCTGGGTTCTAATCAAACCTAGATAAACATCATTAATCACCATTGTCGTATGGGTTCTTCATCATCATCAGTGCCGCCATCTTTTTCTTCAACATCAACAGCTGCCACCAGGTTTGTCACACAACATCTTCATCTAGGTTCAAGACATTCACCCCATTCTCTCTCTCTCCAACCCCATTGAATGAATCGCATCTTTTTCTTCAACATCAACAACTGCCACCGGGTTGGTCACACAAAATCTTCATCTGGGTTCGACACTTTCACCCCATTCTCTCTCTCTCCAACCCCATTGAATGAATCGCCATTGATAACTAGCCAAGGTGGTCTGGGTTTAGGTTCCATTGTTGGAAACCTAGTTTGGTTTCCATCGCACCTAATAATTTTGGTTTCTAGTGATGAAAACCCAGATTTCATACATTAATATATATATATATATATATATATAGTTTTGATAAAAATGTATTGATGTTCTTGATGAAGTTGATATATATATATATATATATTTGAGTGTGCTAGTTGAATATAGTTCTTGATGAAGATTTGTTGATGATGTTTTTGATTTTCTGAGTTCTTAATGTTCTTTATTTTGATTTTTTTCTGTGTTGAATTTTGGTTTGTTGATGATGATTGGATCTTTGATGTTACAATGTTTACTTTTCGTTTGTTTTTGGGGTTTTAGGTTCTTAATATTTGATTTTGGTTTCTAAGTTGATGATCTTTGAGATATATATATATATATATATATATATAGTGTTAAAGATAGGAGGGGATAGGATCTCCCACTATTTTTTTATTTTTTTTTTTTATATTCTTATTTAATCTCAACTGTCCATCTTTTGAGATTGACGGTGGAGATTTATTGTTATTTTAATTTATTTTTTATTAAAGTTATTTTTATTATTTTAAATCTTAAAAAAATTATTTTAAAAACTAAGAGCATTTTTGTTTTTATCCATCAAATCATAGTCAACCGTTATATTTAACAGCCTTTGACTGTTAACGTGGAGGGTTTTTTGTTATAAAATCGAAACCTTTACTCTATCTGATTAAAGACTTACCTCAAAGGGGTTTTGCGTATTTTACTCATTATAAAATCATAAGATTATTTAAATTTCACTACCGAACCAAATAACACTAATTTAAATTGAAAATAACTGAATATTCAGTAATATATTGATAAACGTAACATTAAAAAAAAGACACTTATATGTATATAACTTTTGATACTTTTCAATAAAATTTTTCAAAATAATAATTGAAAAATTATTGTGATATGATAGAGTCTTGTTGTATCACCGTTCAATATGACTTAATATTAAAGAACGTCAATCAATTTGGCAATATTCCAATTCGAATTACTAAACAGTAGGTAATATATATATATATATATATATATATACATATATATGATTTTTATAATTGGGTATACTTGATTTTAAAAAGTAATAACAAACCAATCAAATTTATCCATTGTATTCTCTCTCCTATTTAATTCAAATATAGTGTATGGATTTGATTGGTTAGTCCTTATTTTTTAAAATAAGATATACCTGATCATAAAAATATTATATATATAACTTTTATGGTTAGTGTATTTTTACTTTAAAAAATTAGAATGAATCAATCAAATTTATTTGTTACATTCTCTCTTTTAAAACAAAATTTTTTTCCTATTTAATTTAAATGCAATAGATGAATTTGATTAGTTCACCCTAATTTTTTAAAGTAATGAGGTACTGACCATAACAGCTATATATACATATATATCATCCTTTAATGTGGTTTAATGATAAAAAGCTATTATTTAACATGACAATAACTTTGGTTCAATTAGTTACACCCTTAGTGATATTAAGAAAAAAAATCACATCCATTTAAAAAAAAAAAAAAAACACAAATCACATCTTATTCCTTTATTAGTGGAAATATTAAAAGTGTTATTAAAAATATTAGTGAAAATTGTTATTGACTAAGAAAGAGATCAATAGTCTTTTATCACTAAATGAAACTTCATTTGATTTTAATTAGTTTTCTTCATACGAAACATTTTACATACAAGAACTATTGTAACATTTCACGTACGTGGAAATATTTCACTTTCCCTAGATAAAAACGAACTAAAAATGATTAAAATTTCATGTGAGATTAAAAATTAATAACATTTTGACATAAAGACAAATATACATAAATTTATATAATTGTTTGCTTAAAAGTGGTCTATTGTGTCATCCTAAGCTGACATGTCTCGTTGTATTGTATTGATCCAATGTTCCCAAAATTGACAGTCCAAAATATTATAGCATCATATTCATGTGTACACGACAAATGAATCATGTTACATAAACAACATAATCGATCTCATTTTGATTCAGTTTCAAAGAAAAAAAAAAGTCATTTTGAAGCAGTCCACCTCACTAGTCCAATAAGACGGCCACAATTTTTTTATTAATTGTGGACATCTAACTGCCACTAAGACACTTTATTTTATGCACAAGGAATGATGAAAATAAAAAAAAATTAGTTAAAGTAATAAACCATCTATCTTAGTTAGTAATTTTTTATTAAAACACTCTAATCATTCCCTCTTTTTTAACTAAATATTAATATTAAAATGAACAAATTATACAAAACTCTGTGTACTTTTGACAAACTGATGTAACGTCTACTGTTTACTACATCATCCTCCCACCCAGCTGTCTCACTCAGCATGTACTGCCCAAACTCCCAGTCAAATTTCAACAACCAAAAAGAACGGCGTGAACAGTTCAAAAACAAAACCAAAGACAACAGCCTAACAAGCAAAGCAACTAGCGACAAGCAAAGCAAAGCACTTTTGGCTTTAATGACTTGACAAAAAAGCCCCTAGATCTCAGCCCACAAGCTCAGCACCTTTGTACAATTAAACCTTGATCATATAGCTTGAAAAATGCAGCACACTATTTCAGAAAAAAATAAAATAAAAACCACGTTTAGCAAAACATTAAATTACAAAAACCCTAAAGCATCAATCAGAAGAGGAAAAATAAGTCAAATGATAATCTGAGAGAAAGTAATGGAGGAAATTGAGAATACGAGTACAGTTGTGACCTGTGAGTAGAATTTTCCTGAGAAAATTAGGAGCAGAATTTTATTATTGATTAAATGAAGAAAATAACTCTTAATATATATAAATAAAAACATCATAAGGAGCTTGTTGTGGCAATAAAAAGTACTAATTCATGTAAACATTAAAATGATAATACAGTGTGTAGAGAGCATAATATTGTTAACAAAAAGCACTAATTCACTTGAATATTAAAATGATAATACAGTGAGTATAAAGCATAACATTGTTACATAAAAATCATGTTCTACTCTTCCCCAAAAAATTTCTCAAAACATAACGGGAAATAATTATTTTTCCAGCAATAAAAGCTTCAAAAGAAGATAGAGTGTTAGATTCAACCAGCATTGAAAATTTTAAGGAAGGTTGCAAGCTAAGTGACCTTATTTAACAATGAGAGCATCACGTCCAGGCCCAACACCAATGTAATGAATAGGCACACCAACAAGTTCCTCTACCCTCTCCACATATTGCCTTGCTGCTTTTGGAAGGTCTGAGTAGTTTCTGATTGAAGAAATATCAGACTGCCATCCTGGTAACACTTCATAGTCCACCTAAACACACACAGTTTTTCGTTTAAAGAATGAATGAGTTAAAGAGTTCTCCACTCTCTTTGATGTCAAAAGCGATGGTGAAGCTACCATTTATACATGAACAAGAAAAAAGAGCTTGTATACGTAAAGACAAATTTAGTGTGTTGATTCCAGACAATGTATTGCATGTGGGATCTATTTGAAGTTACAAAAATAAAATAATATAAAGCTTACCTTCAATTGCTCAAGAGTATGAAGATCTGAAGGGAACGATTTGATTGGTGTACCATCTATTTTTTTGTACTTAACTCCCAACTGAATCTCGCGAAGTTCTGATAAGACGTCTAGTTTGGTGAGGTTAAGGGAAGAAAAGGAATTGATTTGACAACTGTACTTCAGTGCAACTAAATCAAGCCAACCACATCGCCGAGGACGACCAGTAGTTGTGCCAAACTCCTGCCCCGCCAACCTCAGGCGGTCACCCCCTTGACCCAATATTTCCGTGGGGAAAGGACCAGAACCAACTCTTGTGGTGTATGCTTTTACCTGCAAGGAAGTATGTACATGAGGAGCCTGGAAAAGCCACATTGACCAAATCCCTTTATGTTGATGCACCTAGGAACAGATAAAATGATCTACTTCTTTCTCTTTGTATATGCATTTATAGGAGAACTACATGATAGGAAAGCTGGAATACAAGCACACGAATAAGTAAATTGCATTCTTCCACATTCAATTAAAATCACCCCCAAGCACATAATTCTGAGGGCAATATAGTTTGCGTATTTGTAATAAAGCATCACACACCTAACCACAACACATTGACATATAAATGCATTAAATATCTGCAACATTTTAAAAGAAAATTGATTTTAAAAAACAAGCATAGCCTCTCCAACTTCTAAAGAATCCACAATTTGAGAAAGGATGGTAGTCCCAAGAAAAGAAATATGGGCCAACCAGCAATTCACAACAAAGATGAACTTTGTGAACCTACATACAGATGTGACTTTTGAACTGACTCTATACTCACAAAGCAAAGAAAGACAAACCAAGATTCATATAAAAATTAAGTGTCTACTTACCACTCCAATTAGATCACCCACAACTCTGGGACCAATGCCAAGACCAGTGCAAATACCACCAGCTGAAGGGCTAGAGGAAGTCACAAAGGGATAAGTTCCAAAGTCAACGTCCAACATGGTTGCTTGACCACCTTCCACTAAGATTTTCCGTTTCTGCTCAATGGATTGATTCACAAAATCCACGGTATCAGTAATGTACGGTTCCAACCTTTCAGCAAATCTCTTGTATCTTTCAACTTCTTGTTTGAGCATCTCCGGAGTATATTTATAGTCTGGGAATCTTGCAGCTGCATCCGATAATAGCACATCAAGCTTCTGAGGAAAAGTATCCATGTGCCTTAGGTCAGTTACCCGAATACCATTTCGAATGACCTTGCTTGAGTAAGCAGGTCCTATTCCTCTCTTTGTTGTGCCAATAAACGATTTAGCAAGCTCAACTTCCCTAAGTCCATCTATTTCTTGATGGAAATCGAAAAGCAGATGAGCACGATCGGAAACCAATATTCTTCCTTTACAAGAGACCCCATTCGCTTCAAGGCCATCGATTTCATTAAACAGACCCGGTAAATGCACAACCACACCATTTCCAATAACACAAATAGTGCCCTCATTAAGGATACCTGATGGAACAAGGTGAAGCGCAAATTTCTTCCCCTCAGCATTGTAGATCGTGTGCCCAGCATTAGCTCCACCCTGCAATCAGTGTAATTACAGCTCAACTAAGAAAGCTCAAAACTATCATCAATCATCAATCGCATAGTCTAGCTTCCTTGATACAACCCAAATCACGATTTATAATAAAAGGTTGAAATGAAATTTATAAAGTTTACAAACTAATGCTAACAAACATTCAATTGGCAGTTAAGATAGACCCACAAATAGTTAAGTTTCCTTTCGTTTTTCAGAATACGAACCATGCTCCTGCAAGCATGCTCAGAAGTTGAAAATACCAGAATTTCTATATTTTATCAAAACAGTAGTCAAACTACCAACTGAACCGGTAAAAACAAAAGCAAGTCAGCAGTGAACTCATTTTTAATCAGCAACAGAGATTATCACACTTAAATGTATATTTTTTTTTGGCCGATATAAACACACTTCTGTGTTTCCCAGAAACATGGTGGTGTTTGGATCCAAAATTTAAAAAATGGTTTTTCACTTTCAAAAACAAAAAAATGGGAAAAATGTGCTTTGATACATATTTTGTAAAATATGTTTTCGAAAATGAAAAACAACTTTTTCTCAATTATAACTAAAAAGTTAAAAACAAAGTTTCTTATGTTTTTCATCATTTTCAAAACAGAAGCACTTTTCGAAATTAACTTTTGAAAATCCAACCAAATGTGTTGTATTTTTAAAAACATGTTTTTCATTTTTTAAGTAATTTTCAAAAACACCATTTTAAAAGCGATACAAAATGCACCCGTAAGAACCCAATATCTCCTTTTGACACAACACCATGTTACCCTGAGGCATTAAGAATATCATCATCACAATAACATCAATACCATAACATGAAATCGAGTACTGAATAATCCAAATCTGAACATTAAATAATCATAAGATAAAAGAGGTATATGTATATACTTGGCAGCGAGCGACGATGTCAAAATGCTGGGCTAAGATGTCAACAAGTTTTCCTTTGCCTTCATCACCCCACTGGCATCCCAAGACGCCTGAAACATGACCGAGTGACTCAATACGTTTGAGGTACTCATCGGCCGCGACGGCCAAAGTAGAAGCGGCGGCGGAGGAGAGTGAAGGTCGTGGGTCGAAGTTGGAGTTACGGTGGAGGTGGAGAGAGGGTCTGTGGAGCGGATGGTTGGGAGCATGTATAGGGTTTGAGCAAGTCAGCTTGATTGAAGTCAGGTTCATGGCTGCGTCAAAGCAGAGCTACACTGGGTGATAATGAAAACGAGAGTGAGAGAGAGGGCTTTTATGGAGGCTTCCAGTAGCGACTGATAGAGTTACTGCGGGTGAGGACGATTGCCCAATGAGGACGTCTGTTGTTAGGATTGCGTTGAGTGCACGCCTGCTCTGTCTTACTCTGTGGGGTTGCTTTGGAATTATTATTCAGCCTAAACTAACACGTGAAATTAGATTGAATTACGTTTACAGAATTAAATTTGATTAGATTTAATTAAATAAATTAGTATCATAATGTGTTTAATATAATATGAAATTAAATAAATTAATATTATAATTATTTTATATAATATGAGATTGGATAAAATTAATTTTAAATAATTAATTATTTTTAAAATAAACAAACCTAACAATAAATTAGAAAGAAGAAACCCAACCACCAACCCCTAGGAACAAACCTTCGACAGCAACGCTAACACCAAACGAAAAAGGAGGTAGAGAAGCTACGCCATCGTTGCCATAGTTGATGGAGCCCCGCTACCACCGATTTGGGTCTCACGAAAGAGATAGGATTGATTTATCTCGTTGAAATGTAGGTTTTATTTAACCCACTCCAGTGGGATAAAACAAATGAGATGAGATTGATTTTTCTATTTCTATACTCTTATCAAACATGAGTTTCGATTAAATTTTATCTAAACTTAATCCAAATTCATGTAACAAAATAGATCTTAATCTCTTAGAGATAAGGTAAATATTCAATCATTTTTATTAGAGATGGTGTGTTGGCGTGGGTTTATAAATATATAACGATTGCGGATTTGGATGACTCGATTGTCATTCAATCTAGTTACTTGTTGACTATACTCATTTTAATTTATACTCATTATTAAAATTTCACGATTAAGATTTCTTTGTTGTGTTCTTGCCCATTCGGGGCTGCTTGTAATATAAAAAAAAGGATTAAGACCTAGTTAACTAATTTTTTTTTGTTTTTTTCTCTCTACGTCCTGTCCATTGATTTAATGCTTAGTCAACTGAAAAAATGCAGATGACAACCCTTAAATTATATATTAATTCTAAAAGTGTTTTTTTTTTTTTTTAATTTGTGATCTTAAGTTTTGGAATCAGGAAAAGTAATGTGAAATCAAATTTTATAAGTCCAACTTCGGTAACTCAACTTTTCTTGAGCAATACAAAATTGATTCTCCTTAAGCCGAAATCAATCTCCATTTTTCTTATTCATGGAGTATAAAAGGACACACAACTCCTTGGTATGAATACTTGATTACCTCCTTCATCCACCCAAAAAGATCAAGTGTTCTACTCACACTCTTGTTTTATCAAAACACGATATGTCAAAAGTGTTTTCCTTTTAGTAAGAGTTGTTATTTCCCAATTATAGGAGTTTTCATTCATATCATGCAAATCTCGGTAGTATTTCAAAGGAAGTATCCATTTGGACCATGTAAATCATGATAATTTTTTGACCCGTAAAATGTTAGTGTTAAAAATATAAATAATAAAAAATAATTTGGATATGGAAATACAACCCTTCTTCTAATTCATAAATAATTTGGAAAATCTGTCTTCATGGTAACACTCATCCATTTTTAGGGTAAATTACACATATTCCCTAAGGTTTTGATGATGTAATTATAGTTATATGTAACTTTTGATATTTACAGTTATACGTAACTTTCGATATTTATTACACAAAATCTTATACCGTAACTTTTGATATTTACAGTTATACGTAACTTTTGATATTTATTATACAAAATCTCATACTGACAAAATCTCATACTGTTAGTGGTCAACAATTAGATTTAACCATTGACTATACTATTTATAAAAAAAAAAAAAATGTTTAAATTGCCCCCAATTTTATTTTATTATTTTTATAATTATATTTTTAAACATTTTTGTTTAGTAAAAAGTTCAAGTAGAAAATTAAAAAAATTAATCTTATTCTTCAATATTCAAAGTGATCAACACAAACCCAAATCTTCAATAACACAAATTCAGCTCTTATTAATAAAACTAATATTCAAAATTCAAAACCAGTAAAAATAAAGACAAGTAATAAAAAAAAAATCTTTTCAAATTTTCAACCCTCCATCTTCAACCATACAACCTTCCATCTTCAACTACAACAAAAAAACATAATCTTCTTCTTCATGAACAACACCCATATCAAACACACAATCAACTAAAAAAAAAAAAAGAACAAAAACTTCGAAATTAGATCGACAAATCTCCATTAGTGGAAAAGATGGAGTCGCACTCCAACTCAGATGGAGTGGCTCCTATCTAGGATGGAGTTGGGCTCTATTGATGATAGAACAAGGTTAGATGGAGTCACACTCACTCTAACATGAAGTTGGGCTCTATTGATGATAGAACAAGGTTAGATAGAGTCAAGTTTCGTCTAAGATGGAGTAGGGCTCCATCAAAGATGGAAATGGGTTCCATTTGAGACACAATTCGAGGTTCCACTTCTAATAGAGGGTAGCTCTCTTACATAGGGTTAACTATTTCACCTACAAACCGTAAATTTAATCCTTAATGGACAAGTATGGATCTAATTATATGGGTTTGTGGACGGGATTGGATGCTAAATTTCAAACCCAAAGTTAGCTCGAGATCACAAGCCCATAATATTTAACTTTTTATTAATATAATCTTAAATAAAATTTATATTTGTTGATTTCATGAAAGTTTTTGCATTTATTTGTTATGTTGTTTTTTGAGTTCAAATTTATGTGCATTGGGCCTATGCTTTGATATATCTTGAATTGTGTTTGGATTTATGTGATTATGTTATTTATTTTGAATTTATTATGTTAGTTGTTAGAACTTAATTTTAGGTTGGATTATTAAGTTTAATTTTGTTTACGGTTGATGCTATTGTTAGGATTTGAAAATTATATTATTTGTGCTTTATTAGATGTTGTTTGAGGAAAAAACTTGCAAAAAATTTGTAAGAATTTTTTTCTAATATTGCAGGTTTATGGGTGGGATTTGGGTTCACCCGTACCTAAACTAGCAAAGTTTCACAGGTGTGGATGTAATTTTTTTTTTAAGGGTTCGGGCTTAGGGTTGGGCAAACCCACTTGAACTCGACTCGTTGCCATTCCTACTCTTATATATGGAGTGGATCTTTCATCCATCTTGGTTTTTAGATCTTCCCTTATCTTTATCTCCATGAGTTTTCCATATCTGCAAACAACCTTTTCAATTTTTTTTAATAATAATTTTATTTTTATTTAAAAAACCAATTATTTTTTATAGGATATGTGGCTTTATGAAGGAGATCACATCTCCACCATTTGTTTATGTTTAATATTCAAAACTTAAAAAAAAAAAAAAAAAAAAAATCTATCTATTGAAGCCAAACTAACCTTGATACCCTTGTCAAGTTAAACTCTAACATTAAGGCTACGTTAAATGTGCAAGCTTAAAATGAAATGGATTAGATTTGATTGAAATTGAATAGATTGGATTGGATTAAATAATTACTGTTCTATGTTTGACAGAACTTGAGATTAAATTAAAATTATATCATATTATGTTTGATGTAGATTGATATTAGATTGGAATAAAATTAACTCAAATAATTTATAATATACTTAAAATTAATCCAACATCATCAGCAATCCATTTCATCATAAAATCGGAACAAATAGATAATTAAAATTGATCATTTTATCATATTTTATAATAAAATTAACACCATCAACCGCCCATTTCATTAGCATCATTAGCAACCAAGTTCGTTAACATCATCATCTCTGACAACAACATTATCAACAATAACAATATCTATTAACATCATCAACACATGAACTTACAAAAAAAAAAAAAAAAAATCCCATCATTATAGATGACAAGAATCTAGAACTACATTAACTTTAAAAAGGAAAAAAAAAAAGTGACAAGAACCCATAATGAGATGGTTCGTCTAACCCAGAACCACCCCAGACTCATTAAAAAAAAATGGAATCGAATGAGATGATGAAAGGGAGACAATGAGAGAAAGAGAGAGATGGATGAGTGAAAGAGAGATGGATAGGAAATGAAATCTCAAATCCATCGAATCCCACAATTTAGATTGAGAATGACCATTTCAATGAGAGTCGACATTTAGGCTCCGTTTGACACATGAGATTGGATTGGAATGAAATGGATTAGATTGAATTTGATTGGAATGAGAAATCACCATCCTATGTTTGGTAGAATTTGAGATTGGATTAAAATTATACTGTATCATGTTTGGTATAGATTAGGATTGGATGGAAATAAAATTAATTTAAAATTTTTATTATATAAATTAATTTTATAAAAAAAATATGAAAAAAAAAAAACAAAATGATCTCTCATTTATTCAATATCAAAATTCATAATCTCTCACAATTCAACATCAATAACCACAATTCATCAATATCATCAATCCAATTCATCAATATCATCATCTCATACAACAATAACATTATAACATCAAATCATCATAACATTAACCTAAAAAAAAAAAGATCATGCATTTTGTTCTGGTTTGATGCCGAACCCAGAACCAAATGGTTTTGGGATTCGGCGACCAACCCAGAACCATCCCGACTCGGGAAAAAAGAAGAAGAAGAAGAAGAGAGGGAGGAGAGGTTTGATGAGAGAAGGAAGATGAGAGAAAGAGAGTGACAAAGAGAAGAGAAAGCTGTGAAAGAGAGAGAGACAGGGATAGGAGAAAATAAAACTCAAATCCAATCTCATCCAATGACATGGTTTGAGTTGAGATTGAGAAATGCCAAAAGATTGAGATTTGGAAGGAGGTTGTGATTCTTGAATTCCAATCTCATTCACTCTCCAAACATGGCATTCAAGTGGTTTGAGATTTTTAAATCCTAATCCCATGTGCCAAACATACACTTAGAGAGTTTGAGATTATGAATGAGATCCTTCTTATTGCTTTTCAAATGTAAGATTTAAGAGTTTGAGATATTTTGAATCTCAAATTTATTTAAAATCCAGTGTTCCAAATATAGCTTAACTCACTAACAGTAGGGGTAATTTATATAATAAATACCAAAAGTTATATATAACTACAATTACCCCAAACCTTATAGCATGTTTGTACAATTTGCCACTCCAAACACTCTTTGTCAAAAAGCATCCCAGCAAAACATGTTTCCATTTGATTTCGAAGTACAATGATCGACTTTACTTATGGACCGGCATATGAAAAAACAGTAGATAGGTCCGGTTCAATTTACAAAAAACCGAAAGTTGAACCGGAAAGCCGAGCAGAGATAGATCCATGTACATATTAAAAAAAAAAAAAAAAAAATCCCATGTTCTCTTGTTTTTCTCTACTGATGCTCATCGATCCTCTCTTTAAATCAGATTCAATTCCTCTTTATGACTCCAAGCTCTAGGAGGATAATAAGGACTTGTGCAATCAAACGCAGACAAACACACAACACAGAAAAAGCTTCTCTTTTGTGTATTCTCAACAGCCGACTCTCACTTCCACAACAACCGCAGATCTCCTCTCTCAACCGAATTGTACGCTTTCTGATCTGGGTTTATGATTCCAAAGTGTTTCTGATCTGGGTTTCGTTTCTTTTTCCTCGTCTTGTTTTTATGTGAATTTTAGGGTTTCCAATCTTTCTGTTTTTGGCTTTGTAGTGAATATGGCGGACGACCAATATTATATATGATGGCAAGGACGAGGGGGCAGAAGTAAGTTTTATATTAATTTTATTTATTTTAAGTTTTCTTTTATTATTTGTATATAATGTAAAGATTTATGTGAGGAGCTTGAATTTGTGGTTTCTTAGATTGAGAACTTATATAGTTGATTATTTTTGTGTGTTTGAAAGTGTGTTTATAGTTTATTATTGTTGTGTGTTTGAAAGTGTGATTTTGGGGTGTGTTTTGTGTGTTTGTGGTTTTCTTGGATTGAGTAGGTGGGTATAGTATTAATTGCTCTCTCTCTGTCATTTTGCCATAAGTTCTCTGGGTTTGTGAAACATAGTAGTTGTTCCTAATTTTGTATTGAGAAACTATGTTGGTGTTCAGAATTGTGTTTTTCGTGGGAGGTTTGAAGTTGTAGATTGTGTACAGGTTGTGGTTTTCTTTAATTGAACTGATGTGTAGTATCAAATACTCCTGATTCAGTTTCTGACTGGATCGCTGTAAAAATGAACCGATCCAGTACATGCTTATCACTAGTTAGCTGAGTGGGGATAAGTTTTGTGATATAGTCTGTACAATTTTAGACGGAAAATAATTTAATTTGGATAAGAAAGTTGTGTTGTAGTGTTAAAATTGTTAAGATAGGATGATGGTGATTGGATAAAGGTTTCTGTTATATTTGTTTGAAGTAGTGTGTATGTGAGAACCCTTTTCAGCTTTAAATTCAATGAAGCCATAAACAAAGCTGAAGATAGAGAAAATTAAGCTGAGATAGAAAGTGTTGAAGTGAGAATTAGTGATGAAGGAAGATTCAAATTTTGAGGGATTGGGTTTGTCTAGGTGTTTTTTACTTTCGTTTTTGGACTCAATTCAGATCTAAGTTTCAATCAGGAGTTTTGAAATATTAGCGAATATTAAGTTGTTTTAAAAAGAAAACAATAGTGTGTAGGAAACACGTTGGATAATAGTTTTAACTTTTAAGTAGTTAGAATGAGAATCAAATTCTCAAATTTTACATTTTAGTATTCAAGAACACATTGGTTATAGGCTTCTTTTTTTTTTTTTTTTTTTTTTTTTTTTTTTTTTTAAATTATTATAAATTCAAATGAACTAAAATTCTGATATTTAGCACTCAACTGGCATTTTGACATACTCCAGCCTCATTCTTTTATTTTTCATTATTTTTTTTCCATTTTTGGTGGAATATATTTGGCTTTCCATTGTTTTATGTCTTTTTATCGTGGGTGTCGATCAAAAGCTAATAAGTTATTATGAAATGAGTTTTATCAAAAGAATGAGTATTTATTTTGTTAGCCAAATGTTGTGTTGCTTATTTTTGCAGGTGAAGCTCATGGAAGCTTGATTGTGGCGGATAGACTAAGTTTTTTTAATCAAATCCATGGGGACAGAAAATCCTGGACGTCCTAGCTTTCCTGCAAGACCTTCCTCTACACCTTTTGCCACCGCTCCGCTGAATGCAACACCATTTTTGTCCTCTGGTCCAGTGGCTGGACCAGGGGCCTCTGGTTTTAGACCTACTCTGCCAGCTGCTCCCCCAACTACATTATCTTCTGTGCCACCTGCACCGCCAATTGGGTCAGATGGCTCTGCTTTTAGACCTACACCACCAGCCAGGTTTAGTGATCCATCTGTGTCTTCTCCACCAACAACGCAAATCCCACCCTCTGGTGGACCTTTCCAGCGTATTCCAACACCACCGTTCCCCTCAATGGCCCAAGCACCCCCAGTACGTGGTCTGCCTGTAGGCCCACCACAGCCAGGTCAATATCTTCCAGGTCAAGTTTCAAACCCTCAAGTTTCCTTTCGTTCGCAGCCACCTCCAGTGCCAATGGGATCACCACCTCAAAGAGCAACCTTTGCACCGCCCGCTGTTAATTTTCCTCAACCACCATCTGATTCATCTTTCTCAGCTCCCAGACCAAATACTCAGCCTTCATTTTCTGCTGTGGATTCTTCTTATCCTTCAAGAGCCACTCCACAGCCTCCTTTGCCTGGATATGCATCCATGCCGCCTAATGCAGTTTCCCAAGTACCGCCTGTAGCATCTCCGTTTCCTTCTCATCAGGGAAGTTATGTGCCTGGTCCTCCTCCAGCAGCGTCTCCATTTCCTGCTCAGGGAGGTTTTGCATCTTCGCCATTAGTAGCCACACCAGGACTGTATTCTGCACCTCCTGTTGGTGTAATGCAGAACTTAGCTGAAGATTTCAGCTACCTCTCTATGGGGTCTGTTCCAGGATCAATTGAACCTGGTCTTGATTTGAAAGCACTGCCAAGGCCATTGGATGGTGATGTGGAACCAAATTCATTAGCTGAAATGTTCCCCTTGAATTGCCATTCTAGATATCTAAGGCTTAGTACGTCAGCTATACCGAATTCCTCGTCTTTGGTTTCAAGGTGGCATTTGCCACTTGGAGCAGTGGTTTGTCCTCTTGCTGAAGTTCCTGAGGGGGTAAGTTTCTCTGTAACTAAATTAGTTGAAATTAAGATGTGCTAAAAGTAATGTGTACTGGAGAATCAATATAAAATTTTGCATTAATTGAAGCCCTTTTTGTATGCAGGAGGAAGTGCCAATAGTTAATTTTGCTTCAACTGGCATTATTCGTTGCAGAAGATGTCGTACATATGTGAATCCGTATGTGACATTTACTGATGCTGGACGAAAGTGGCGTTGCAACATCTGTTCTTTACTCAATGATGGTAAATTTCATTAGATTCTTAGAATCAGAGATCGTATATGAACAAAGAAAATGACTTTGAAACATCTTATTGCCTTTAGTTTGATTATTAGTTGGTTTAATTAGAATTGTTTTGTGTGAATAGTTGTTACATACTCCATACTTGCTAGTTTAAATGTTGATTTTGGTGGAATTAATGGTTTTATCTTTTATGTTTGAATGCTATGAACATCTGGGTTTGCTATAAAGTATGATGAATATTTGAGTAAATGGTTGTTACGTTATCCAATTTGTTTGTTAAAATATTATGACCATCTTTCCCATTTATAAACCTGCAATTCAAGTTTTATGATTAAATTTATATTGGGATTCATTTTCCGACAGTAGATGTTTGTGTCATAAAGTTTTATGTTTGACACTTAAGAGGAAGCACATTTGAGCGTCAAGGGTTCTTTTTCCATTTTTTCGTTTATATTCCAAAATGTACTGTCTGGTAGGACATGATTGGTAATGTTAGCTATGCTTATTAATTATTTTTAGTTGCATGCTTACTCTGTATCATGGAATAAAGCTGATTTATAGCTGTTATCTTTCTTGTTATTTGTGGAAAATAATTTTAAATACTTTAAGGGCAAGGAATAGATGCCTAGTGACTGTTTTTCTTTTTGTGCAGTTCCGGGTGATTATTTTGCCCATTTAGATGCCACTGGCAGAAGAATTGATATAGATCAACGACCTGAACTTATAAAAGGTAGTGTGGAGTTTGTTGCTCCAACTGAATATATGGTGCGGCCTCCAATGCCACCTCTGTACTTTTTTCTCATTGATGTATCAATATCTGCTGTTAGAAGTGGTATGATTGAGGTAAGCACTTTTGTCTAAGAAGTTTACCTTGTTTCAAGTGTTTTTGCCATCGATAAATAGAAAGTGCTTATGTGAAACATAGGCAAATGTAATGCAGAGTCTATTTTGCCTTGTATATATGATTGTCCTATTCATGTGATGTTACCATTCCTTCATTCTGCGTTCCTAAGCATCGACACATTAATCATTTCTTAATTAGTTACATGCTTCTATAAGTCAGCTCTTACAAACTACCTAATAGTTTTAGGTTTTTGAGTGTTCATTTATTGTGTATGACTGGCACTTCCCAAATGGTAAAATTAGGGGATTGGTCTCAGTTTGGTTGCTTATGTCATACGCCTGGCACTGATAAAGTAAGGTTAGTGTGCCCTTGTTCTTGCCTAATGTGGTAAAAGGTGGGGTTGGGTTCTAGTCAACCTTTGGTTTTATTCTTGGATATTGGATAAAAGTATGGTCTGTGACTACCTCATTGAGGGAGTTGTGTAATTGAAGTTCTTCCCTTGTTTTGATAATATTTTATTATTAATCAAACATGCATGTCTTGAGTTTGGACTTCTTTATGCAGGTTGTGGCGCAAACTATCAAATCATGTTTGGATGAGCTGCCTGGCTTTCCCAGAACACAGATTGGATTTATTACTTTTGACAGCACTATCCATTTTTACAATATGAAGGTAAGCAACTTGTTATCTGGAGACATACTTAAATACGTTTTCTTCTTCTTAATCGGTAGAAGCTAACTAGCTTTTGTTGCATGTGCAGTCATCTTTGACACAACCTCAGATGGTGGTGGTTTCTGATTTAGATGATATATTTGTGCCCTTGCCAGATGATCTCCTTGTCAACTTGTCTGAATCCAGAAGTGTTGTAGATACGTTTTTAGATTGCTTACCCACCATGTTTCAGGATAATGTGAATGTAGAATCTGCTTTTGGTCCAGCTCTGAAAGCGGCTTTCATGGTTATGGTGTGTATAATTGTCCGCATCTTGTGTCCATGAACATATGCAATTGATAAGATATACTTACGTTTCTTTATATTATTTTGTTTTATAGAGGTTTTCACAGTGTTTTCCTTTCAAGAATTCATGGTTTGGTGACTTTGCTCATCCGTTCTTTTTCTTTATTATTTTTGGTTTTCTTCTCTCTCTAGAGTCGGCTTGGAGGAAAATTGCTAATATTTCAGAACACATTGCCTTCTCTTGGTATTGGCCGTTTAAAGTTAAGGGGAGATGATCTTCGTGTGTATGGGACTGATAAAGAACATGCATTAAGAATACCTGAAGATCCCTTTTATAAGCAAATGGCTGCTGATTTGACTAAGTTCCAGATAGGAGTGAATGTGTATGCATTCAGTGACAAGTACACAGATATAGCCTCCATCGGTACGTTGTATTGTTCTGGCTTACATTGTTTCAAGTTAAGGGCACTAAGTGTGTGTTTGGGATTGCTTTTACCTTTGAAATAATCACGCATTTCATGATGAAAAGTAAGTAATGCCACATCCCCACTATATAAAAATTATTATTAAAGTAAGGGCATTATCTACTTGTCATTATGAAATAAGTGATTGTTTCGTAAGTAGAAGCAATCCCAAACAAAACCTAAGTCAGAGCTACAATTTCTGTTCAGTTTACTAGCCATTCTGCAGATAATGCATTTTCCAACTTATACTTTTCTGTTGTTATGATATATTCTACTATTTCTGTGGTAGGTGTTACTAGAAACTGTATGTTTATCCTTTTAGGATTTCATTACTCATTTCCTCATTTATGTCAACTTTTGTAGGTAATTTGAGTCACAGTTTCTTCGGGGAATTTGTATCTTTTGCCTATTCCTGCAACTAGATACTGGACTTGATATT
This sequence comes from Litchi chinensis, assembly GCA_019925255.1. Lineage (NCBI taxonomy): Eukaryota > Viridiplantae > Streptophyta > Magnoliopsida > Sapindales > Sapindaceae > Litchi > Litchi chinensis. The sequence goes on along the minus strand of CM034467.1, from coordinate 20,552,531 downwards.
TTGAGGCTAATGAGTTATATCTTGTAACTGTTAATATGATCGTATGCTCTCAAGTTTTGAACATCATTTTAGTCTAAATGTTTAATCTCTGATGTTTGTGACAATTATGATATCGAAAACTCTTTTGTTTTCCTTTAAAAATTAGTCTTTAATCAGAGTGAGGAGACTGATGGTGCATATTTATTGATTAACTAGCTGAAAGAATTGTGCATTACATTTACTTCTCCTAAGTTATGTCTTCATTATTTGTTCCTTTCTTCTTCTTCTTCTTCTTCTTCTTTTTACTTTTTTATTTTTTTAATTAAAGAAAGTAGTTGTTACCTATGCTCTATTTTTGACATCAAGTTACCTATGCTTTTTGTTACTACTTAGTTCTTATTTTCTTCAGCTGCAGAAAGCTACTCAAAGTACAAGTGACATAAGATCTATGAATATTTGATATGATTGAATTATATCTTCTTGTATAGGTACTTTAGCAAAATATACTGGTGGTCAAGTGTATTACTATCCAAGCTTCCAATCAGCCACTCATGGAGAGAAACTCAGGCATGAGTTATCACGAGATCTTACTAGGGAGACTGCTTGGGAAGCTGTAATGCGTATAAGATGTGGAAAAGGTGCCCATTCTTCTCATTGACTGTCTTTATTGTTGAAGCATAAGCTCGTAGGATAATTTATGATTCTTGTTTGAGTATAGCTGATTGCTTTTGTCTTTGGTGATTCTAGGGATTCGTTTCACCTCTTATCATGGAAACTTTATGCTAAGGTCGACTGATCTATTGGCACTTCCTGCTGTGGATTGTGATAAAGCTTACGCAATGCAGTTATCACTCGAGGAAACGTTACTGACAACTCAGACAGTATATTTCCAAGTTGCTTTGCTGTATCCTTTGAGTTGGATTCGCTTTTATCTTGATTTTGTGCTAGGCAATGGATCTTGTGTTAAACCTCTGTTTCTTCCTTTCCTTTTTTCGTTTTGCACTTTGAATTTTAATATTTTTTAAATGCTCCATAAGACATTTAGTCTGTGTCCTGGCATTCCTCCCACATTTTACTGCTATAACTTGAAGAATGATATCAGCTTTTACAGTAAAGGAAAAAAATTTACTTTTGCCTATTTGGCTACATATTAACTTGTGAATATCAACAAGGTAATATCTTTTGGTGTGGGAAAGAGTGCATATGCTTGGCATTTCTTTAACAGTCAAAAGATACACTGCATCTTGTGGAGAGAGACGTATCAGGGTACATACTTTAGCAGCTCCAGTTGTTGCGGATCTGAGTGAGATGTACCGCCAAGCTGACACTGGTGCCATTGTTTCTTTGTTCAGTAGGTTAGGTAGGTTGATCTGAACTTATACACTGCTTCTGTCATGGATAATGCAATTCTCTTTTGAGTTGGGTCTCATTTATCTCTGTCGATTATCTGAAATAATTTGCAGCGATCGAGAAAACGTTGTCACATAAGCTGGAAGATGCACGAAACTCTGTGCAATTAAGGATTGTCAAAGCTCTGAAAGAATACCGAAATCTCTATGCTGTTCAGCATCGTTTGGGGGGCAGGATGATATATCCAGAATCACTGAAGTATTTGCCTTTGTATGGATTGGCTCTCTGTAAATCAACACCTCTCCGTGGAGGTTATGCTGATGCCCAGCTTGATGAACGCTGTGCAGCAGGTTATACTATGATGGCATTACCTGTTAAAAAGTTACTGAAGCTTTTGTATCCCAGCTTGATTAGAGTTGATGAATATCTGTTGAAGGTAAAGATCTTTGTGCATTTAAATTTCAGCTAGTAACCAATAACTGCCTACTTTACAAAATCGTAACAGTGGATTTTTGATATATACAGTCCTCTGGTCAAGCTGATGGGGTGGAAAAATTCTTCAAGAGGTTACCACTGGTTGCAGAGAGCTTAGATTATAGAGGCCTTTATATATGCGATGATGGTTTCCGTTTTATTATATGGTTCGGTAAAATGCTCTCGCCTGATATAGCTATGAACCTGCTTGGTCCAGACTTTGCTTCAGAATTGTCAAAGGTATGCTATGTGATTTTGTAGTCTATACTGGATAGTGTGAATACATTAAGAGTATTTCATGTTCAAGCTTGTCGTGATGATAATTTTATTGTTTTTTCTTATTATTTCCTTTTAAAAAGAGTGTGTAACACACAGATGTTGATCTTTAATGTCTGTTAGTCTGTTATGGGATACATTATTGAACAAACTTTAACATGGGTTTTTATGTGGAAAATAACTGAATCAGGGTACGTTAATCAAATTAATGTTAATATATATATTTTTTGTTTCACATAAAAAATGTAACTGTTATTTGTGAAAACAAAGGTGGGATACATCAAAGTTGGAGAAACTAGAAGCTGTAATGTTTAAATGTTATAATGAAAGTGAAAGCTATATATGTCGCAACTATAATGGTGGTGGTCAATGAAGTAAATACTGAAGTTGAAGCTATGTAGTCATTCTTAAGTATCCTCATCGTTCACGCTCTTTGTATATACGCTTTTTCTCTAATGAAATTTTCTTTCTGATAAAATAAGAGTACCCTAGCTTTTTGTTTCGATTTAGAATGTGTTTGCAGAAATCTCAAACATATTTATCACTATAGATTTCTTATTTTTTATTGCAAAGCCTACCTGTGGACATTTGTGTCAAGCATAACTTGTTTTTACTGTTTCTCCTTGCTGCTTCTTTATGAGGCTTTGGTTGATCTCATTTGTGTCCTGATTCTTTTTCATTCTTGAAAATCAGGTTACCCTTAGTGAGCAGGATAATGAGATGTCAAGAAAGCTACTGAAGGTAGTGAAGAAACTTAGAGATAACGATCCGTCCTATTATCAGCTGTGTTATCTTGTGAGACAAGGTGAACAGCCCAGAGAAGGCTACCTTCTGCTTGCAAACCTTGTTGAGGACCAGATTGGGGGTACGAATGGTTATGTTGATTGGCTTATGCAGATACACCGCCAAGTACAGCAAAATGCCTAATGCACAGGTAATATTATTAATGTTAAAGATCTATACGGGTATACCTTATTGACTAACTTATATTGTTTTCCATTTTGGGTACAGTACATAACTCTCTTCCTCGTAAATGCTTACAAGTGACTGATTTAGTTTTGATAAATTTAAATTTTATGCGGCTGAATTTTAGTGTCTTATCGAAAGAACTTATGACTGAATTGTAGGTTTCTCTCACGGTCTCACCAGTTTAGGTTGTCTTCTTAGGTCATTTAGATGAAAAATGAATTTTTGTGAATGTTTCACTTGCTAATCAGGACTTGATAAAGCTTAACTTTCTTATAATCTCAGGGCATGTTACTTATTCAGATTAATGATTTCAAAAGCTTAAAGCTTAAACTATATATCTGTTATCAGGGGTTTTACGTCTCTGATCTATTTGAGAAACCAAGTTTAAACTCGTATGATGTATGAAGATCATTCTGCAATCAAATAGCTCTCTGGAAACCTTAGCTTGTAGAGATGATCGGATATTGGTCCTAGTGCTCCCTACCCAAATACCGTGTTCCATGTAATGTGGGATACATAGTCTTGCAAACTTTTGAGAATTTTATTAGCATTCTTACATTTGACATATTGTTAATTTTACTTTTGCAGAAGGTTGAGTGGATCGTCCCATCCTTGGTTGATAAATACCATTGGATCATTAGTTTCAACATCGTAAATAATCTTCTTTGATTCCCACCACAAGTTCCCCGCAAAATGTGGATGTGCTTGATCTCAACAACAAAATTGTTGGTTTACTAGAGGGATTGAATAATTAGGGGAGATGTACTTTTAGTGAACACTTTATCTTGGAGCAGTTTTTCACATCCAAAGCACACATAAAACATTAAATTTTTATATGATTAAATTATTGTCAGCAAATTTTTTTTAGTGTTACACTTTTGAAGGGTCGTTTAGGCATATCTGTTTGTTGAGAGAGGGCGAGAGAGAGAGAGAGAGGTGTGAGACTCAGATCATTTTGCTTGACATTGTTCATCATACTCCAAAGTTTTGTTTTCATGTTTGAATCCATCTTTTGATTTTCTGCCTTTCCTGCTTTTGATAATTTGAGAAAGAGTAAACGATGTAATGTCTGTGATATTATCCATATTTTTGAAGGATTGATAGCCAAACGGATAAGTATCTGATATCCTATAAAATATTTGGAAGCATCCCAAGATATCCATAACAATATTTCGATATTGAAGAACTGTCCGAATAAAATTTGAAAAATCATAATTTCATCTAGAAATTTGTGGATATTTTGTAAATTAGTAAAATACTTATTTTAACTTTAAACATTTAAATTGTTATTCACATAATGTAGACGGAACATAACCTTGGTAGAATCATTACCAGATTCATAAGAATTTATAAACATCAAATAACCTGAAATTTGTTATGTTATTTTCCATTTCAATAGAGAATTATAGACCTAGAAGTTCTAGGAATCCTAATTTGAAAATGAAGTAACGACTTGAGACCACTTTTAATTAGTGAAAGGTTCAAACACTACCCTCGTTATAAAACAAAAAATCGTTTTTATCCCTTTCAAAATGAAATTTGTTTTTGACCATTCAAATAAATAAATTACACTTAATATCCTATGATTTTTAAAATGTTCCTAATATTAAAATTTTAAAAATATCATGACAGAAAGAGCTCCCATCATGCTACTTCTTCATCATGCTTAAGGGTATTTTAGTCAATAGGGTAAATTAGTAAAATACTTATTTTAGCTTTAAACATTTAAATTGTTATTCACATAATGTAGACGGAACATAACCTTGGAGGAATCATTACCAAATTCATTAGAATTTATAAACATCAAATAACCTGAAATTTGTTATGTTATTTTCTATTTCAATAGAGAATTATAGACCTAGAAGTTCTAGGAATCCTAATTTGAAAATGAAGTAACGACTTGAGACCACTTTTAATTAGTGAAAGGTTCAAACACTACCCTCGTTATAAAACAAAAAATCGTTTTTATCCCTTTCAAAATGAAATTTGTTTTTGACCATTCAAATAAATAAATTACACTTAATATCCCATGATTTTTAAAATTTTCTTAATATTAAAATTTTAAAAATATCATGACAGAAGGAGCTCCCATCATGCTACTTCTTCGTCATGCTTAAGGGTATTTTAGTCAATAGGGGTATTATATGCAGTTAATTTGTTTGAGGGGTTAAAAATAAATTTTTTCTTGAAAAGGGATCAAAACAATTTTTTTTTTTTTTTTTTGGAATTTGAGTAATTTTGAATTTTTCTCATTTATAATTTCAAGACTAACTCGCACAAGTCTACCAGATATGGTGTGTTATATAATATTTACAGACTAATCTCAGGAATGAAGCTCACATACAACACAGATATGACCAAAAGGTTTTGGTGAACGAGCATTTTTGCAGCAAGAAGCAAAATGCAAGCTGGTACGTAACTTTTATTATAAAGATCGACTCATTAATAATAAATAATAATGTCATCAAAATAATCTTCATATTTATAATATCTATTATTTTTTATTGCAGATGAATGTATGGAAATAGTGCTTCATCATTGCATATAATATCCGTCTACTGCTGGTTACAAATTGTTTTCTAATTATGTCCTGATACACTTCTAGCTGCCATTTATCCATGGACATTTTGAAAGGAGCAAGTTCTATTCTCGTGGACGCTTGCATACACCAGGGGCGTCACTAGACGTTTCAACATATCCAACATATTGTCTAATGGTCTAACCTATTTCAAATTGTTAGCATCTATATATCTCAAATTTTCTATAAATGTGAAATATAAGATGAAACTAAGGAAGCATAGCATATAATAGCATGTCAATAATAATTAAAACAAATAACAGCCATCAATAATAATTAA
>CM034467.1:20464423-20546125 GCA_019925255.1 Litchi chinensis | reverse complement strand
AACAAATACAAACAGCTATAGCATGTTAACATCTATAAAAATGGGACAACAAAGAGATTTACTTTTGGGTGAGACGATGGAACCAAGCGTATCTCTGCCTCCAAATATCTCTCTCATTCATTGAAAAGTTATGTTTTCTACATGGTTGTTAAGTGTATCTATCATGATGTGTTGCAAGACTTTACAGGTGTTTTTGGGAGAAAAACTGTTTTGTCACCTAATGAGAAATGAATTCTAGAGTAGCTCTTACTTTGTTGTTGAAGAGTCATGCATTCGGTCAACCACCAGCAAATTATTGGCTCAAAGTCTCTCTAATTTTTGTGACTTCTTTGTGTTGGTATTTTTATTGAAATGACCTTACTAGGACTTTATAGGTCCAAGAATTTCCCAACAACATAGCCCCTACGTTGATCAAATTTCTATTCCTCTCCTATTACATTGGCCATGTTTTCACGCATGCTTTATACATCAATATGCATACTAGAAACGTAAGATTATTGATAACACCTCCTAATTACTTTGCAAAATTGACACCAGTGATTGTGGAAAGTTGTTACAAAATAGCAACCAATATCAAGAAAAGAAATCAAACAACAAGCATTCGTTGGAGACAAATCTGGTAATAAAACCAGAAAATTTGAAAATCTAAGAAATGTTTCCTAACATCCCTCCCCTATTATAGCATGATTTCTATTTTCAAGACAATGAGTTTTTCCTAAATTATGTTTATGTTGCATCGAGGACCAGTTTTTGAGTTATTTTAGTGTACATGTGTGAGAACAAACAAATGTCAATTGGTGTAGACAAATGTCAAAAGTCAACAAAACATGAGATGCTAGTGCACCCACTTTTAAATAGTTCAGACTTTGTTTTATTCTACTATATATAACTAAAATAATAGACTTAATATATAGTTGCATACGTAGTTTTTCATTTCTCTAACACGTATTGCAAACTATAATCAATTTTGTTTCTCTAATGACTTAAAAAATATGCAATTGTTTTTGTTTTCCACTTTTGTTCACCATATATTGCTTGGTTAAGCGTACATATATTCACGTTGCTTCATGTCATCTTTTAAGTCATACCCTTTTTCTTGAATAACACGATCTATTCCACATAAATTACTCTATTGCAAATTTATCTATTGAAACATTGTTACTGTACAATCGAAAGCATGAAACATTGTTAATGTTCTTTTTCTTTGGCTATTCACGTGCCTGTATGTACGGTTGGAGAAATTTGGTTGACAAACAACACGCTCGAGGGAACGAGCTGATTTATATGATGTATGAAACGGTAGACGCATGTGGCCTTGGAGCCATTACTCTTTTTAACTTATGTTTGAGAAATAATCATCAGGAGACTTACTCTCCTGATGATTATTTATTGTTCATTTTGGTACAATTAATTGTTTCAAAAAACAAATATTTAATTTGTAACATGATTGAAAGCAAATAATTTATGTCTTTAATACAAATATACAAAAGAAAACTGTTGTTGTCGCAAAATTTTCCTTTGTTTTGTTTTGCTAAACTTGGTTGTAGTATCCATCTCGGCTGGAACATTCAAGGTCAGCCATTGCGTGCATGCCTCGAGGGTGCTCGGTTTTTCCTGATCATTACAGCATAATAAGCGTATCAAACAGAAGTGCTTTACTCATTCCAGCTAAACATTACAAAATAGCAATACAAGTGTTCCTAGCTATTCGAAAAGGACTTTCGAAATAGTCTTGAAACATACTATTATTGGAGAAGAACAGAAGTATCGTCTAGTACACAAATTATAGATACATCATGCATGAGGAAAAACATTAACGAAGATCCACAACTGTGACACAGGAGAGAATTGACATGAGAATGAGAAGTTGAAGTTTGAACAAATTCACATAATGTTGCAAGTAGTTGGGTAAAAATCTTAATAAACAACTTTCTACAATTGATACTCGCATGAAGATGATGATGGACATGGAGATGGAGTTGGTTCTGGAACTTTATCTGACACATTTTCCTTCACTTCTTCTACACTCACCAACTGTGCAAAGCCAAGTTTCTTCTTCAAGCGTTTGGACAAGGTAGCTGCATCAACTCCATCACCAGTCACCACCACTTTGTCCTTCTCATCCCCTTCCCATGTCACTGATATAACACCTACACACCATCATCGAATCTGTGAGAAGATAAAAAATGGACAAATGGGGTTGCATTTCAGACCATTTTTTGGTTGAAATTCAATGTATGATGCATCTAACTTAAAACTAATTATCTACCACCCAATATGGTTTGATGACGATGAGTGCTAACTTATTCAGTCTGGTAATTTCACATGTTTAAATTGTCCTCTAATAGTGGTATCTTGAAAAGCGAAAGAAGACTAACCAGCTGCCCCAACTGCTATCTTCATTGCCTTGGACCGGCATTTGTCACATCGAACCTGTACCTTAATCACTATCTTTTGCTGCACCGTTGAATCAAAATAACAAATCAAAATTTAGTTTCATATAGGTTCATCACACATGTTAACAGGACAAAACAAGCACTCAAGCATGAAAGTGAGGCAACCAAACTATCAAAGAGGTACACTGAATTGTTTCGTGTGTTTCTACTATTTTGCATGAGAAAAATGGACACCATATGAAGAAGACAGCTTCTTGTTTTAGGATTAAAAACTCACCTTCATGGCTACAAGCTGCAGACGCAAATGCTGCTATATCTAGAATTGAATGGCTAGAATCCCATATTATATATATATATATATACACACACACACACAGTGAGAACAAATGAGGAAAGTCTACAAGCAAACTCTGCGTATAATGAAAATCAATGTTGGGCCACATAGGATCCACATTTTATGGGTTCAACGTACCAAACACATTAAACAGACAAATTTAAATTCACTTTTTAACATATAGTTGCTTGATGTTGACATGTTGGGGTCGAGTCAATTGTTATCGTACTGTTGAGTCAACGATGAACTATATATAGAAAGTCAGAATCATCAACCGTCAAAACCTTGTAGCGTATATATATCTATATATATAATGTGTTTCTATCTTCAGTGCTTTTTAATTTTAAAAAGTCAAGACGAATCGATCAAATTCATTAATTGCATTTTCTTTTGAAAACTAAATTTTCTATCTTATTTAATTTAAATGCAACGGATGAATTTAATTGATTCATTCTAACTTTTTAAAGTTAGAATAAACTAATCAAATTTATCTATTGTCTTTGAATTATATAGAATAGAGAATAAAATTAAAACGAATCAATTAAATTCATACATTGCCTTTGAATTAAATAGAATAGATAATTTATTTTATTAAAGAGAATGTAATGAATGAATTTGATTGGTTCGTTTCAATTTTTTAAGATTAGGAGACATTGATGGTAAAATCACTGTATATATATGTGTATACATATACATAACTATTATAGTTAATTGAATTGGAGGAGAGAGAAATACCTAGAAACTCTCAACCCCTTGAGTACGCATGATTATAGTTGTGAAGAACCATACCAACCTATTTTGTCAGTTGTGATACTTCTATTACAGCGACCATCATATATTTAAACTTTAAACCAATGTGAAGGTTGTTTGCAATGGATTTTTTTTTTTTTTTTTTGGAATTTATAGTTTTTACCTAAATGAAAAGGAAATGTTTGTTTTTACCTAGATTTTTTTTAAAAAAATTATTTTTGACATCTCAAACAAATTATTTCCATAATATATTCAAAATTACCAAAATACCCTTAAATTAAAATAACTCAAATGCCCAAACTTGAAATTAGCGAAATGGCCTTCTTCTTCTTGACAATATTCTCCATCTTTCCTCTTCTCCATTCATGTTTGTTAGATTTGATTCACCATTGCAGTTAAAAAACAATTTAGTAAGGGATTTTTCATTCAAGTTTTTTTATCCATTGAAGATTTTTAATTCATTCAAATTTCATCAATTGAAGGTTTTGAAGTATCTTCTTCCATTTGAATTTTAAAGGTAATGTATGTATTTTTTTGATTGGTTTTTAGATTTTTTTATTCATATTATAAGCTAAAAGATTGTAAGAATGATTTAGTTGTGATATATATGATATTCGTAAAAATTTGTGACGAAATTTGCAAAATCTGGGCCAAAATCAAATTTTCATGTATGAAAAACCAATTGAAGAAATATACTGATTTTTCAGTGATTGAAAAACCAATAACGGTTTTTCAATGACTGAAAAACGGAAATTAGCAATTTTTTCATGCTTTTGATATTTTGTATTTTGAATGTAGTGTATTGAATTTTAATGTTATATGTGGTTAGATACGATTGTATTTTGTTCTATTTAATTATATTTGGGTAGAGAGTGTTATGAGTGCATAATCAATATATTTAACTCGGTTTTTAAGTGGACCAAAAAACTGGTTCTAGTTTTTTGATCCACTTACAAACCAAGTTAGACAGTGTTAACATAATTTTGATATTTCTTGTATTGTTGATGCTAGGTATTGATTTATAGTGTTAAATTTGATTTGATATGCTTGTATTTTGTAATGTTGTCCGATTGAAATGAGACTAATTTATTAGTAATATTATTTGATTTGAACGTTATAGGAATGACTTTAGAGATGATCGTAATCAACTTTGACGGAGAGTGAAATAAATGTAATTACATTGGAGGGGAGTCGATCATGTGTGGGTTCCACAAAAATAGTAGTTTTTCATCATTGGTGGGCGTTGTATACAATAAGGTTGGTATTGATAGAAGAAGGTGGGATATCCGTATTTATTATTTACTACAAACTACGATAAATGGTCAAGTTAAAAAGATACACATCATGTTCGATCTTGGTGTTTTTGGTTTGATGACGATCCAAAAAATTGATGTTAAAGAGATTTATATCGATAAGATTGCAAGAGATTTTGGAGCTGGGGTTAGTAGGCGTATCGTTCATCTAATTGTCACTGACTCAATACCAGACACAAGACATGACGAGGCAAATACAAATAGACCTGTAAATTTACATATGGTTGAAAGTCATTTTTATCTTATTTCAAATACTGGGAGCAATCAAGTTGATACTTCTATCACCATATTTACATCCATAGAAAGTCCCATTTGTGAGTTAATGATGATTATATGAATTATGGTACTGATGATGAAGATTAGGACGTAAATGATAATGGTGATGAGATACGAGATAGTGACGAAAAACAAACTAAAATAGTGATGAAGAGGAAACTCGATTTGATGATGTCTCTGAAGAAGAAGGTTTCCAGAAATAAGATTTTTAGGTTTACAATTTCAGAACAATTTTTCACAACCATATTGGATTGTTCCTGGTGTTGAACTGGAAGACATTGAGGCTATTTCAAGTGCTATGTCAATCGTCTACTAATATGATATGTTGTATAACAGAGCATTCTTTAATAGTAAAGAAGAAATTAGTATAGCTATTGAGAATATACTCTGAAAGCCAAGTTTGAATATCGAGTTAGATGTTCAGACACGGAGCAATTTGAGGCCGGTTGTAAGGATAAAACTAGTTCGTGTAAGATGCAGAAAGGGTTGTTTGATGCGGTTTGTGTTGAAGTATGTGGTGGAACATACGTGTCGTTAGACAGCCATGGAATCACATATGAAGAGTGTGAAGACTATTGTTATCGGAAAATTGTATGCAAAAAAGGTGGGGAGAGATATTTATACACCTAATCATCTGTTGGAGAAATGCTAGAACTGTATATAGTTTAGATCTTGTATAGTAAAACTTGGAAGACTTTATAATATACAAAAAAAACTAGCATATGAACAAGCGAATGAGTCATATTAATAGTTTTTATCATACTTTGAAATGTTAAAACTATTAAACTCTGACACAATGACGACAATTGAGAGAGATGAAAACAATCGGTTCTTGTATTCCTTCGTTGCGATTGGAGCTTTCATTAAGGGTTTTCAGTCTTACATGAGATTGGTTGTTGTTATTAATGTCACTTATTTGAAAGGTGAATACAAATAGATGATTTTTTTTTTTTGGCTGTATGCAAAGATGGGTAGGAGATGATTTATCCGATCGCTTTTAGATTTGCTAATGGAGAGTTAGATTGTTCATGGACTTGGTTTTCAAAAAAGTTGCGAGAGACGATCTGGTGTCAAACAAATTGCTTATTGTATCCGACTGTCATAAAAACATATCGAATGAGATGAAAGTAACTTTTTCTAAAGTCCCACATATGTTATGTTTTTTTCACTTGCGGCAAAAACTTAAACAACATTGTAAAAAACGTTTAGATGTGGAAAATGCATTTTCCAATGTAACATATTATTATGTGCTTGATGAATGAAATACAATATTGGAAGAAATACGTGCGTTATATTCGAGCACACATACAACTTTGTTTAAAGCTAAAGTGGGCAGGTGGTCACGAGCACTTTGTCCAAAAAGAAGATATCAAATGATGACTATCAATATTGTACAGTCACTCAACAATTACATGATACAAGGTTGTTGCTTGCCAATAACAACTACACGTGAATATGTAAGAAATATGTTGTAGAGATGGTTTAATAATAAACGTGTTACTGCTGAGAAGCTCATAACTTATGTTACCACCGCTCATAACTTATGTTACCACCGCTGTGTACGATTGTATCATGTTGGCAAAAGATTTATCAACGGGAGATAGTCTACATCCCATTACAAAACCGTATCACTACAAAGTTATACATCATAGCAAAGGAAATGCGATGGTTGATATTCAATAGCACACATATACGTGTAAGCAGTGGAACCTTAATCAGTTGTCATGTGTTCATGCATGTGTTGTGGCCAAGTATGGTAATTGTACGTTGTTGCTTTTGGTATTTCATGTCATATCGTGATACTTAAATTTCTAATACATGTTAGGTTTAAGGGTATCGGTTCTGATACACTTTGCAGTCAGCATTATAGCGTAGAGTGACTGAAAGCCACATATGCACATCCGATTAATCTCGTCCCTAAATTAGTCAGTTGGAATGTTTCTGTGGAAGTTAGAAGCATGGTTGTACTACCACCTATAGGAAAAAGACAAACAGGTAGGTTGAAGGAGGTTCGGATTCTTTCAATTGAGAAAGATCGTTGTCGAAAAAAATGCTAAAGATGTGATTAAAGGGGATACAACCGTCTTCGTTGCCCTAACCCTCCAACTTCCATCAAGAGAAGGACGAGCACAGTCATGGATATAGAAGCTGGGACGAGCACAAATGCTAGTGAAAGTGTGCCGCGGTCCTGAAGATGCCGCTTGTGTCATGAGACTAGACACAACCAACGTTGATATCCTCAACGGTTTCTTACTCTTAATCCAGAGGTAGCTAATGACGAAAATAATGATCAGACATTGATTGACATTAATTTCAACTGTTGTTTCATATATATTGTATTTTATTAAATAAAATTATTACTCCATTTATGTAATAATACAACGGTAACATTATAATTGGATCGATTATTAAGTTGCTAATCTTAATTTCATCAATTTTAATGAATGAATGGAAATTTATTCACAATGCATTGTCATTACTAACATGAAAGAAGTAAAGTAATTGACATCAAATTTAATTAATGAAGTTTAGTACTTAAATATAAAATTGCGTCTTCAACCATCAATCGGTAACTGGGAACCTCCAATGTGGTGGAAAGTAGGTAAAAAAAGAAGGAAATATAGGATCGGTTTTTTAGAGCGACAAAGAAACTGATATAAGTTTTTCATCAACTGTAAAAAATCGATCACTGGTTTTCTTGATTTCCCTTATGATTGGTTTTCAAGCATCCATAACGGTTTTTTATCATGTTTATATAATTGATCCACACTTTTCCAATATATTGCTTCTAGATGACGTTCGATGACAAACAAATGATCATAAAATTGCTTCAAAGTAACCAATTAACATAAAATTACATAAATAACTAACTTAATAACTATACATGGTGACATTGAAGTAATGCATAACTAATCTAAAATATATTCATGTTGATTCATCCAAATATGTTTGTTGGTAATGATAATCTGTTATGAGATATAACATCATTTCTATGGTGTTTGTATCTTTTTAATTACTCGGAACCTTAAAATAGGGTGGAAAACGGGGTAAAAATAGAAGAAAACCACCGATTGTTTTTAAGTTGGCATAAAAAACCGATTTCGATTTTTCAGCCCATGTAAAAAATTGATTCACTCTTTTCCTTGAATATATTCCTTCCAGATAATTTTTGATGACTAACAAATAACCCCAAAATTGTTTCAAGTTAACCAATTAACATAAAATTACATAAATAACTAATTTAATATCTCTATATGGTGACATTGAAGTAACATAAGACAATTACATGACAATATTTCATCTAAAATATATTCATGTTGATTCATCCAACTATGTTTATTGGTAATGATGATCTGTTATGAGATATAACATCATTTCTATGGTGTTTGTATCTTTTTAGTAGGTTGGAACCTTAAAATAAAGTGGAAAGTGGGGTAAAAATAGAAGAAAATCATCGATCGTTTTTAAGTAGGCATAAAATACAGATTTCGATTTTTCAGCCCATATAAAAAACTAATCCACTCTTTTCCTTAAATATATTCCTTACAGATGGCTTTCGATGACCAACAAATAATCCCAAAATTGCTTCAAGTTAACCAATTAACATAAAATTACATAAATAACTAACTTAATAACTTCCCATGGTGACGTTGAAGTAATATAGAACAATTACATGACAATAATTTACCTAAAACATATTCATGTTGATTCATCAAACTATGTTTGTTGGTAATAATGATCTGTTATGAGATATGACATTATTTCTATAGTGTTTGTATCTTTTTAGTAGGACGAAAACTTAAAATAGGGTGGAAAGCGAAGTAAAAATGGAAGAAAACCACCGATTGGTTTTTAAGTGGGCATAAAAAACTGATTTTGGTTTTTCAGTCCATGTAAAAAACCGATCCACACTTTTCACATCATTTTTTCTTCTTATCGGTTTTCCAATGTGATGAAAAACAGATTTTGGTTTTTAAATGACAATAAAAAACTGATCCATTGATTTTGAACTTTATTGTATTGAGCAGTAATATATTATTTTTGTAAAATTGTAATTAACAAAATTATTTAAATAATGAACATATAAATCTTCAATTTTACTTATATACCACATTTCCATCAGAGTTTAGTTTTCATTTCCTAAATTCATTTACTTTATACATTGGCGTCAGAAACATATATATATATATATATATATATCCCTAGCAATTTGCCCTCAGTGCAATGATGTTTGCGACTTTATTGTGTTTTTTTGATTTCCATGTACTCTTTTTGGATTGTAAAAGGTCGTATATGTATATGGTCACATATGATCCACAACTCATCCTGTATCAATAATAAATTAATTAAATGATATTAACTTAATGTTGACGTTCGGAAATGGTCGACAGAAGATCCCAAGTCCAATACCTGTAATCACAAAGCACACCAAAGAAATGAGAGAGGAAGAACAAGAGAGTTGCACACAGATTTTTATGTGGTTTGGCAATGATGTCTACATCCTTGAGTCACTCTCAATATATTCTCTCAGAGTGACTGTCATACTAGAAATCTTTCTTTTTTTTTTATTTTTACAATGAATTTTTCCCCCTATTTATAGAGAATGGGGGATTATGATTGAGTGATGTACACGTAAAGAAATCAACTACTCTGACATAGCATTTATTGCATTGACTAACAACTCTGTCATAGTTATACTGTATTAATTACTCCTCGGGATCTGGAATAACATGGAGCTCGCTGGTACGAGACCTGAGAGCTGAGAGCTCCATCCTGCTAGTTGAGAGCTCCATCCTGTTAGCTGAGCTAAAGGCTGAGCTAGCTGTGAGCTGCGAGCTGCGAGCTGAGCTAGCTAAGAGCTGGATGTTGAAGAGCTGCGAGCTGCGAGCTGAGCGACCTGCGACCTGCGACCTGGAGGCTGATAAGCTGAGAGCTGGGCCAGCCTATTTGATTGGTTCTTTAGGCTTTTACTAGCCCATTTTTGCAGTCCCAAAAATAGGTATAACACTTAACATATAGACTACATATATATCAATTCAGTTATAAACTTACTCACCAATCGGATTGCTGGGGCACAACTGATCTATGAAGATGCTCAACTTTCCACCGCTCATCTACATGTAGCATATCTATTTGGGTATTTTCATAAAATTCTATGAACCGCAACAAGATGGGCATAAAACACACTAGTGGCTCAAGTGACTAGAGCCATTCGACTATGTCAACATTTGCCAGGGAATCGTATATTAATATTTTCTGCTCTTTGAGACACACCTGACAGAGGACTCAGTGATTTTGATTCAGATTACATGGTAGTAATACATGCAATTTGAAGACGTCAGTGCTATAGGACTAGTTCAAATTATCAAATAATAAATATTAATCTTCGAATAATATTTACATTGTCAACATGCCACCACAAGACCAATGTGTCTATCTACCCATAACCGAGTGCAAGCCATTTTGAGGGTACATAAGTTGTATTCAGATCAAATTTTATACCTTTGTTGACTTAATGTAAATTATAATGCATTGTCATAAATGTTTGTATAATAAAAATTAAACATATTATTTAACTTCAGGGACATATGATATGGAATTATAAATATCATAACTGATTGAAATGTAAACACTTACAAACAAAGAACTCCTATGGACTGCATATCTACCGTCCTCAACCTTATTCCACCACTTTTTTCATAGACACATCAAATAAGAATCGATTTGCTCATTAGTCAACCATAGGTTCTCATTCTTAAGGGATATCAATGTGGTTGGTATCATGCCTCACCCATAACGATCAACCATATGCCTAAAATTAAAAAAAAATTAAAAATTAAGCATGATTGTAAATTTTATTACATTAACAACAATTATGATCGGTTTTCAATGCCTAAGGTCCAAAGATGTAGAAGCTTTGTAATCATTACAGACAGCCTATATGGGGTCTATAGACTCCACTGCCTCCTTGACCTATTGTTAGACCATTTTCTTTTTCTTTTTCATCGGTCCAGGATTCGTGTATGGCATCTGCAGAGGTGCCGCTAGCTTGGTCTTTTGTTTGCCCCGTTCATGGATGCCATCATCCTACAACTATAAGCAAATCAAAAATATGAATTACACATTTACAACTATATGTTAGACTGTAACACACTAGATATACTATGTCTACTTGGTCATAACCACGCTCAACCTCTACATCTGATAGGCCTTCTAAGTCCTTCTGAAAGAGTGGATCTCCTATTCCTCCTATTGATGGGGTGATTGGTGGATACCCTATGATTGAAGGACCTCCTGATTCTCTTAATGGATAGTTGACTAGCCTCTATTGATAGGTGACTGATGAACCACCTCATCTTCATGGAGAGGTGACTGATGGATCACCTCATCCTCATGGAGAGGTGATAGATAGACCCCCTCGTCCCGCTGTTGTTATGGTGGTGGTGGTGATGGTGGTGACAGGTAATAGATATGCTCACCTCAGACAAAACTCCTACCACCATCATCATCGTCATTTGGATCATGCCCACCAGTCGGAGACTTAGGAATTTTTAAATGCTCTTCCACCTGTCTCATCCTCCTATACATCTTCTTTACAATCTTAAAGGTTGCTTTCTGCCTCTTATCTATCTTACTTAACTTCTTATGGGTTGTCTTCTATAAATCCATAATATATTCAAGCAACCGCTTTACCTGTATAATAAAATCATATAGATCAATTTTACACAGTACACACAATTATAAAAAATTTTGACAGAGTCTCCCTGATTTTTTGAGTATCAAGAGAAATATAACCTGTATATTTAAATTACACTTCGTCTATCATATTTAGAGACTCTATCTCTTTGTCCCACTCCATACTACTATACAACATGTCTACATTTTTGCATTTACTATAATGGATATTCACTAAATAATATATAAATAGAAGATTCGTACCTCAGGATATATGTTTTGTACATCGTGCGACTTTTTTGTCCGAAACTCTGAAAAAGTATCCTCTGATTCGGATTGTATACTTTGGACATCTTCATTTGGCTCATCATCCTCCTTTGTAAACTTATCAACCACATGATCATCATCACCCTCCACCTCATCATCATCTCTTTCACCTCCCACCTGATAATCATCATTACCGCGTACACCATTATCGTCATCGTCGTCATCATCATCATCATCATCATCATCATCATCATCATCCTTACTCCCTCCGTCGCCAACTCTATGTACATGTTCTGTAATCGAATGATTTGAATTGAAAGATTTTCAATAATCCGTATCTCTTTCGGCATCAGTAGGCTCAAAGGTTTGCACAATGCCAATTATCTACATTATATACATATATATATATATAGTTATACTATAGTGATATACTTAATATAAATAATGATAGTTAAAACAAACAAATAATTGAGACTAATTTAGGTTACGTTTGCCACTTATAGGGGGAAAATCATCAAGGCTTTTCATGTTTTTCAATGTCCTCTTAAGTGACCGTCTCTTACATCTTGGTAGATCATTTTACAACCATTGGTTACTTTTCGATATCTTCTCTCTCAATACCAGGAATAATTTTATTAAGCATCACTATAATGCAAAAATAATTAAACAAAAAACAAACATATAGTTAGTGTATATATATAAAACCCTGTATATTAACCATAAGAGGAGGAAGCAATAAATATCGAAAGACATCTGTTGTATCTGAAATGTCATGACATAGCCATAAATATTAATGATATTCGGTGGGTTTGTAATCCATTCTTCATTAATTGTCATGCGGAGACAGTAGAACAACATACTATAACATAATATACCCCAAAGGAACGAGTTTCACATCTCTGTATTCTCAATTATGACCCATATAAACTGAGCAATGTTGGTCTTATCATCCTGCCTCATGAACAGATGGAAAGCTATCTCTATATTCGTCAACTTCAAAAGATCTTTATCATTTATTACATCGTTGCTTGCACGGTCTTGGCGGGTTGTATGACTTCTTGTCTCAAGAAACGTGGCTAAGTTGATCACATTTGGTGACACTTCATTAAACAATCGTCATAAGATACTGTTCTGGTCAGTTTGCAATGTATTGAAGATTTCACAGTCGATGCCCCTAAAAGGAACCTGTAACCAATAAAAACTCTTGTTTCCCAAACCTATATGTTCTCCCCTTGATTTCAAATCACATTTCATCACAATGCCCACCGGTGACCTCTACCTCTCTAGCGATAACCCATAATATCATAGAGGCAACAATTGTATTATTGGTAATCTTCAAAATTTATTGGAACAAGCACTCTTCTATGAACCGTTTGTACAAATTTCTTCTAGTAAAAAATCCAATTATTTTACTAAGCCATTTCTGACCAATGTATGTATTCTCACTCGTATGTTTGTCAAGTGTTTGCAAACTATATGTATACCTGAAATCTATTTATAAAAAAGAAAAACAGCAAAAAAGATCAGTATTATGGATGTTTCTGCATAATCAATTTTTTACTATATCTAAAAAGTCGGTCAATGTAATAGATTGGTTTTTCACTTTTGTTATTCACTTCGGTTTTGCAGTTCAGTTTTTCATTTTGGTTTTTCACTTCGGTTATTCACTTCTAAAGAAAATAATTGTGAAAAAATTGAAATGAAAAACGGAACTGAAAAACTAAACTAAAGTCGACAATGCTGCTATCGTTGGAATCGATCATTTTCAACCCAAATCCTATCAAATCCAATCAAATCCAACCTATTCTAAACCTAATAATCATAATACAACATCCATAACATAAGAAATATCTCAAAATCACAAATCAAAATAAAAAAATACAACCTTTCAAATGGAAACATAAATTACACGTACCTTCACAAGATGTGGAAGCTTGCCAGCGGTCAAAGATCCTCTGGGAAGGTCAAAAATATCGAGAGAATGGCCAAAAAATGTTGATGTGCGTCGTCGGATCACGATCGGGTTCAGGTCTCATCAAACGGGTCAATTTTTACTTTTGCTCGATGATGAAAAGTGCTTTCCATCAAGATTTAGTGAATATCGATACTAAGAAGCAAAATTTCCAATAGTCTCTAATTCTTTTAAAATGATTTATAAAATTTTAATCTACCATTGAAATAACTCAAAACCTAAACAATATGATATCATAAGCCTATCATACCATAAACATCTAATATTAATTAAAAAAATGAAAAAAGGAAAGAAAACCTACTTGATTCTCAAACACCTTTAAAATCAACTTTGATCTCTAATGTTGTTATAGTTGAGTATTCAAATCTGTTAATGAAGAAGAAAATTTTGAATAATGTATATATATTTTCTAGAGGGAGAGTTGATTGTTGTGAATAGAGAAAAAAAAATTATATATGTGGCTTCCAATCCTAATTGTAGTGATTATGAAACATATGTTTTGTCAAATTTACTTCCATCAATTACTCCCTTAATAGTAGCCTAAATTAATTAATTGATTGATGAAAAATTTTAGAAAAACTTTCATTACATTCCATTATATTGGTTTTTATGTCAAATTGTGGTGTTATAGTGTTCGAATCAGTCAAGCCAGCTTTATTAGTTACAATAACCTCTCAGCCAAGATTGAATTCAATTTTTTAAAGATCACTTTAGTAAAGAAGTTCTTTGAAGGAATTAAATTCCATTAATCACAAATCCCTGTTAGTTTACTCGAAGGAATATGATTACGAGAACTTGTGTCTCATAGAAAACAAGAAGCTTCATTAAAACCATAGTTTTTATAAACAGATTTACGTGCAAATTAATTATAAATAAATAAACAAATATTTATATTAAATTGGTATTGATTAAAAATATATATTATATACCTCTAAAACTAATCTTTATACAAAAAAATAATAATAATAATAAATAAAAACTAATCTTTCTAATAAAATTACATTTTAAGTGTTTATTTTAATGGTAAATATTTCTACATTTCTTATTTTACATTCAGTCAATTTAAAAAAAAAAAAAAAAAAAAACTGCCCAAACACTTACAATTTATTAATCTTTGTAGGTTTCTTATAAATTACTTGTTTTGATCGTCTCTTACATAAAGGATTTAGATTTGTGAGGATAATTAATTTGTTAGGCTTAAGTATGAATCTACTTTCAATTGTTTAACCGGCGTGAGATGGAGCTTTATGACAATAATTTGAGAACATTTTTATAATATCTTTGAATCACAATATAATTAAATTTATTATCACATAAAATCACGCCGGTCGATTTATTTGGTATACTTTGACCCTCAATTTAAACCTCTTGTTTTGCCTCCAATTAAAACAATCTAAAATTTGAAGAGGCGGCCTCATAAAAAAAAAAAAAAACAAACCTCAAGGAGTGAAACTCTTAGTTTCATACCATCAAAATGAAAAATTTGGGGCAATTTATGGATAAATTATGGGATTATCCATATAACAATCCATGGCATCAAATTGTAATCTAAAGTGAAAACAGCCCTTGACTTTGACTCAATCAAGAATATTCAAATCAATATATAATTTTAGGGTCCACTAATCATCCAAACAATGCCAGAATTTATAACATATCCAAAGATAATTTTACATGTTACAAACAACCCTCCTCTCTATGTTCTATTACTACATACAAAATCACAAATCTAAGAATTCAACGCACAATTACTCTAAAAGTACAACATGAAATATATTACAAAACAATGTACTTCTCATCACCTACTACATGTTATCATAGAGAATTGGTTTAGGTGTAATGACTAATATGATCACTTGCTTTAGTCGCTGCATCACTGCTTATGAAGCTAGTAACGTCGTCAAATTTCCAATCAGTCAAGTATGCTGGCTTGGTAGTTACTTTGCTCACTTCAATATCTCCACATAGCATAGCAACTACACGGGACATGGGCGGCCGCAGAGATGGTACTGTCTGAGTACATAATAGAGCTATTCCTATCATCCGCTGTACCTCCTCATTGAATTCCGATAATCTTGAGTCCACTAGTTCAACTTCACAGTTGTTCTCATGTAGATGCCAAGTCTACAATTCAAGAAAATATCAGAAAACGTTTTAAGTGATAGAGATATGATATGTAAATGGGGTACTAAACTATGTAAATGGAGATACATCTGATCTTTATCGCAGCTTGAATCTGAGTTTGGTCTCCCACTTACAATCTCCAAAGCCAGAACTCCAAAGGCAAACACATCAGTCTTCTCTGTAAGATGTCCACGCATGGCATATTCTGGTGCAACATATCCACTGGTGGGGTGACAAGAGATTATTTTATGTATGTTTAAGGAAGATAAGATACACCAAAATTAACACATCTAGGTAGAAAAATGAGGTGAACTTTTTGGAATCTTACATCGTTCCTGCAACACAGGTGCTTATGTGGGTTTTCTTGTCATCATATAGTTTGGCCAAACCAAAATCTGAAATTTTTGGGTTGAGTTCAGAATCAAGTAGAATATTACTGACCTTTACACCCCTGTGTATGATTCGAAGCCTGGACTCCTCGTGAAGATAAAATAGACCTCTCGCCACTCCCAAGCAAATTTCATAACGTGTTGACCAGTTGAAATTCAAGCTTCTTTCTCCTGATTCATGACAGCCATGTAGAAAAATTCAACATACTGTTCCACACTGAAAATGTACATCTCTTGCTATTCCAAAGTAAATCAATAACACAACAAAAATGCCATGCTCATACCAAACAATGCTTGATCAAGACTCTTGTTCTCTAGATACTCGTAAACAAGGAGTCGTTCTGATCCCTCAATGCAACATCCATACAGTTTGACTAGGTTACGCTGCTGCACAGCAGATATAGCAACAATTTCTGCCACAAATTGGCTCTTCCCTTGGTGGGATGCTACAGACAGCTGTTTTACCGCGATCACCCTTCCATCACCATGTTTTCCCTATGGAGTGCAAAAGTCCAATTGAATAGGTCAGACAAATTATGATGTTGAAGATCTGCCACATATTCACCAACCTCTCATAATCATACCTTATAAACTGGTCCAAACCCTCCCTCTTCAAGTTTATTCGCAGGACTGAAGTCTTCTGTAGCAGTCTTCAGCTCTGCATAACTGAAAGTGTATGGTCTAGCATCTATTCCCAGAAGCACTACAAATTCAACAGGAAATGCAGTTTACCATTGTGAATCCATTTGGCTAACAAATACATGATGGAGTGTTATGATAAGTTAAACATGAGAGATTGCTGAAATCGAATTCAATTTTATAATCAGGGTACATTAACATTCATGTAACCTGAAGGAACAGAAAGCAATTTGGTTAAGAACATTTTGTGATTTAGGAAACCTTGGTAGGTCTTGAAGTTACAAATCTCAAGTTTGAACAATGTATGTGTTGAAATTAGGAATCCTGAGTTTAACACATCTTGCCAAGTGCTAACCTTGACAAGGACTAGAATTCACAAGCAGGCAAACAACAGCGTATTTATATCTAGAAAAGAAAATGTGTCGGAGTTTGAAAATTGAACTATTTGCATACATGTAAAGCAAGTAATCTTGCTTTACCTTCATCTTTGTCATTGCTTGGTCCCTTCCTTCTTCGAACAATCCAGAAACTTGAGAGAACCAATAGAAAGCTTACAAGTCCAATGCCAACAACAATCCCCACAATCAGACCGGTTCTATTCTTCTTACTACTGGTAGGAGGATTGTTACTTACAGTAGGTATGAAATCTGTATCAGAGTTTAGTAGTCATAACTTTAATATGATATTGCGACGAAACTTCACAAGGACAAGGAAGGAAGAAATTTGCACACCTGGTGTAGCACTGATGGCAGAAATAGAAGGTCCATAGGTACCTTGCTCAGGAATGCAGCAAGTCCCTTTTCCAGCCCAAAAGAAATGGATTTCAAGGTAGTTTTCTGATACCTGAGCCTTAAATTCTCTCTGAATAGCACTTTTTGGGATTCCACCTGCTTCCTTTTTTATGTCAAAGTCCTGTAAAACACGATTGCCCTGCAATAAACAGGTTCAAGGCTCAAACAAAAGATCAGTAACAATTAAAGGGAGTAACATATTAGGATTTAGGAAACAGAATACAGGATTGGCCTACAATAGACAGATTCATGAAGTCAATTCATCACTTTTAACCTGAGCATTACCCTTGGTGGATACATTGGTAAAGCAGTGGCCAGGACAGATTCTAGCAAATAATTTGTCAATACATTACTATACTTATACTAGTAGTGGAAACGAGAACTTTGATAATTCATTATATTCTACTAGTACAGTAATGAGCCCCTGACTTCAATGTTCACCAACCAGTTTTACTGTGTTGGTGTCAAAGAATTAAAAGTAGGTAAAGAGATGAAGAACAGAAGAAAACTCATAGTATGATATATACCTGAATGTAGACATCAAATATACGCCTCCCAATACTCCTCCAGCCAGTGGTTTCAACGATGGTTATTTCAGCAAAGTGGAGGGTCACAGTGTAGTTGCCATTTTCAAGGCCTAAACCGTAGTATCTTAGTGATGAAGCTGAGATTCTTGCTGTCTGAAAAAGCTCTGAGTCCAGTGTATTTATGAATTGAGATTGAGAAAAACTTTTGTACTGGGGATTATTGCTTCCAGTAAAATATCCAACATTACTAACCCCCCATCTGCTTGTGTCAGTCACAAAATATGATGCTGGACCAAGAGTTGCATTGTCTCTCTCATATACTATACCATTAGAAGACGTAATCTGTGGACCACCACACTTAATTGAAAAGTTATAATCTGCACGGCAATAACTCCCTATCAAAGCTAATCCACATAAAGTATATAATTCATATTTTGGTTCAAATGATTATAGAAATGTTTTTCATATCATAAAAATTCTTACTGAAACTAATCAATAAATCAATGTTGACACTAATTTTTTTTTTTTTTGTTGAAGAAGACACTAAACTTCTTTTGATGCACATTTTTTCTCTTTCAAAATAATGTCCTCTCCCATCAAGAAGATTACACACATGATATTTTCTTGAAACACAAGAAGGGGAAAGTTTGTACTTACAGATTCCAGGACCTCGATTGCAAGGAAAGTTCCGTTGGAGACAGTTCAGCCCAAACGGCAAGGCACTGAGGGGAGAAGAGGAATGCGATTAGATGGAAAGCTTGGATATTATGTCAGAAACTAATAACTGGCCATTAAAGCAGCAATTTCTGCTGATGCATGCATCTTTATGATATAACGGTGTACTTTATGATGACACAGTCCTATGAAAAAACAATATCTCCTGATTGTAGCACATTAATAGATATAACCATTAAATAGGACTCAAAATGACTGATTATAGTTTCCAGTTTTCAAGAGTGAAAGAAAGATTGCAATTACTTAATACGTAAATTTCCATTAAAAGGCATTATATGTTTCTGGATTGAGAGGACAGATTAGCCTGTTGAGAATCTTAAAATCAGCATTGTACTGTCATAATTATATGACGACAAGTTAAGTATGTGTCAATATTCAGATTACAGTATCATGTCTAATAAATGAATGCAAAAAACTATACATGTTCAGAATCCATTATTGAGAGGTTCAAGCATTAGAACAAAACATAGAAACAAGAAAATCACCCGCTGTTGGAATTGTCTAACGTTAAGTTGTTGGCAACTAAGTTCCTGCATATCGCAACCAGATATCTGAATGTTAGTTTCATTGTGGCAAAACGACTGCAATTCTTCGTTAGCCATGAGAGTACTGAATGACTGTTGGAGAGAAGTTACTCGATATTACTTTGAAGGGTTAAAAGAATATTATGTTAGAGAAATCAAATTCAAGTATAAAATGTGATACAAAATAGTACAGTTAATGCAATTTAAAGACTTACACTTGTAAATTTTGTTCATTGATCCAAGAAGGTAAGCTGCCAATTAAATTGTTGTATGACACATCTCTGCAAGCATAGAAAGGATATTTTCAACACAAGCTGCTGATTAGTAAAAGTTCAGGCATTGCTCTAATCGCACTAACTTTTACTACAACATGAAATTTTCCGTGTTGAAAATGATACATAAAAGATTATAAACTCCATTTTTGGTGCATTAAATAATGTTGAATACATATACGTTAGAAGTACTTACATGTTAAGAAGAGATTTACTCTTTTGTGCAGGCAGGGTACCATTTAACTTATTGTTTCCAAGAAACCTAAGAATGAAAGCAACATCACATGTTTCAATATAAGTAACGAGTACATGTTGGGAAGAAAAAGATTGTAAATTGGAGATGGTATTACAGGTGAGTTAGCGAACTCAAATTGAAAAGTGAGTCAGGAATGCCTCCACCTATATTGTTGAAACTCCAATCCCTAAGGAAAATTATTACAAACCTCAGTCGTATGATATATGAAAAATGTTACAAGTTTACAACACAACTTGTGACATAGAGAGTGTGTGAGAGAGAGAGAGAGAGGCAAAAAACACACAAACTAGGATTTTTGTTAATTAAAGTAGCAATGTATAAGCCACATCCACAGCAATAGATATAATCAAATATGCATAGCATTGGTACATTGCAATCTATTATAGTTACAAACCAAACCAACCAATCTGATAGAATCAAGCACAGCAAAAGATAAGAAATTAAGAAGAATAATAAGATTAGGTGATACTAATAATATTACTACAAAAGCTTGTGCAAGGGGCAACCCCGTGAAATGGCTTGCTATTAAGCATCAGCTAGGAATTAGGATTTTCTAGACCAATAGTCAATAAAACCAACCCAAATTCAACCAAATGTATGCTGACCGAAAATGTGTTTGAAGAGTTGCATCAAAGTGAATAACTCACAGGTGCTTCAAGCTCTGGTATTCTCCAATATTGGACGGAATTGAATCAGAAATGTTGTTATTCCGTAGTTCCCTGTGGAGCATATAACCATTGTTTTAAACAAACGAGAAGTACATATGACGGGTTACAACATATCAAATCAAAACTTTTAACAGTATTTCCTTACAATTCACTTAAAGACTTCATTTCCCTTATGAATTCCAATGATGAGCTCCCGTTGGACAAATCGCTTATTCTCCTACATTTTGATTTTCACTTTGATGATTAGCATTGAGTGTTGTAAAATATATATAAAAGGATTAGATGCAGATACTCACAACTCCGTCAAACTAATCAGGCTGGAAAAGGATGATGGTATTGGACCTTCAAAAGCATTTCCTAGAAACCTCCTATAATAACATATTGAAATAGAAATTTATAACATATGCAGACTTTGCATTAATGGTAGATTATATAAATAATCATCAGATTTCTCACAATGATAAAAGCTTAGTCCAGTTTCCTATGAAGTCAGGAATCTTCCCTGTGAGTGCTACATCAGTAGCCCGCCTGAAAACAAAACAAGTATTGGATTCATGGCATTTTCCAGTCAGCAGAATGATACATCTTACTCCTAGTTGAAAATCTCTATTAGAAATTAACAGAGTCATAAAGTACTTACATTATTTGAAGGTTTCGTAGATTAGCAAAACTTGAAGGAATCTCACCGGTAAGTCCAGAACTACTAATATAACTGTCAAGGTGAAGAGTAGTCATTAATCCTTCACTGTTTAGGTATTTTCCATTCAATACAATAGAACAAACAAAAAGACAAACAACAATTGAATATCATGTAGAGTAGCCGCATATTTAAAATATGATGGTACTGCAGGGTTCAAGTTATGAGTGATTGAACAATAATGTAGAATGCACCATGGTGACCATAGCCTACATTCATGGAACTCAACTTCTGTACTTACAAACTATTTAAACTTCAAACTCCACTGCTAAAATTTTCAATTGAAGAAGGTTCATCTAAACTCATGTAGTTTGCTTCACATTTGTCAGAAAAGGGTCTTAGCTTGCCCCTTTGCTGAAAAGAAGACACGATCCTGCAGGCAGATCAACATTCCGCTGCTTCTTCTTCTGACGTTTCTCATTGTTTTTCTTGATTATTTTGTCAGTCTTTTCCTTCTTCTTGAGCAATTGCTAGGCTTTGGACGTGGCCTTTTCTTCTCAGGACAGCCCTTCTTCCTCTTCTCCTGCGCCTTGTTCATTAAAGATTGAACAAATGGGAAACTCATGTTAGGCTTGAACTCCTTCATTTTCTGCAAAAGAAGCCTTACGAGGAGAAGTATCAGGCTGAGAAGGAAGCCTATTTGCAAGTAATGGCCAAGAAGAAGCGCAAAAGCGAAGCCATGAAGCTTTTAGAGGAAGATCACAATCAAAAGACAGCTATGGAGTTGCTTGACCAATACCCCAAGTTCATGCAAGAAGCAGAGGAGGACAACAAGAAGACCAAGAAAGAGAAGGATCCACTGAAGCCAAAGCAACCCATGCCAGCATATTCCCTTTTCACAAATGAGAAAAGGGTAGCTCTTGTAGCAGAGACCAAGAACTTTTCAATCATTTAGTTTCTTTGAAGATGTTGAAGATGAAGGAGGAGGAGCTTGAAGTGAAGGGCAAAGAGCAAGAGAAGCTTCAAATGGAGTTGAAGAAGTTGCGGAAAATATGATCATTTGAACAAAGCTTCCCATTTGATTTGAAAATTTAAAATATTCATTAAATCTTATATCATATTATTTCATAATCAGTTTATAAAAAGATTTAATATGAAATAAATTGTATTCGAAGATTAAAGTGATATTAAAAACTCATAAAATCTCAAATTACATTATAAGATAGCATAAATTAATGATTTATAGACCTAGATCCATAAAATTTTAGCACTAAAAACTTTAAAGATAATTATTCACCGGCAAAATTGTAAATAAAATTGATGGATATTTTTTAATGAATATTTTAGTACTAAAAACTTTAAAGATATTTATTTACAAGTCTGGTTCAGTCTTGGTTGTTGGGTGTGGAAATTCTGGCATGAAAGTCAGCTTGGACCTTTGTAGACACAATGCAATCCCCTATATGGTTGTTGGAAACACTGTATATGTTAGGCCAAGAGAGACGTTTGGTTTTTCAACATTTGGTATAGCATGACACTACTAAAATGGTTGCCTTTAAAGCTAATAGACAAGGTCCTACTATTAATGGCAAACATCACTTTAGACAACACAGATCAATTGGGTCTCCGATGATCGAAACCGGCCTAATTGAGCTCAAAAATGTCACCGGAAAGACACCAGTGCTTGATGTTACGGCTTTGTCCTAGATATAATCAGGCAAAATTAAGATGACGGAAATTATGAAGGAGATAACAAGAAACGGAGCCCATAAATGGACAAGAGAAGGAGATTGATGCAATAGTCTTGACAACTGGGTCCAAAAGTAACGTGCCTAGCTCAAGGAATGTAATTTTTTAACCATTAAAAAAATCACATACCTTTAGCCAAGTAGGCACGTTACTTCTATACCCAGTTGCCAAGAATATAACATCAACCTCCTTCTCTTGTCCATCTGTGAATCTAGCTCCATTTCTCGTTATCTCCTTCACATTTTCCATCATCTTAATTTTGCCTGATTATATCTAGGACAAAGCTCTAACATCAAGCACTGGTGTCTTTCTGGTGACATTTTTGAGCTCAATTAGGCCGGTTTCGATCATCGGAGACCCAATTGATCTGTGTTGTCTAAAGTGATGTTTGCCATTAATAGTAGGACCTTGTCTATTAGCTTTAAAGGCAACCATTTTAGTAGTGCCATGACTATACCAAATGTTGAAAAACCAAACATCTCTCTAGGCAAAACATGTACACTGTTTCTAGCAACCATGTGGAGGATTGTATTGTGTCTACAAAGGTCCAAATTGACTTCGATGCTAGAATTTCCACACCCAACAACCAAGACTTGCTGGTTTCTGAACACAAAACCAGAGTTGTAAATAAATGGGCAAACTTCATTTTTGTCTTTGAAATTTTGAAAAATATCAAGTTATTAAAACTCTTTTAAAAACAGTTCTTTTTTTTTAACTTTTTCAAAATTTTTAAAAAAATTTAAATCGTCAATCAACTGATGATCAATGGTGAGAGATAATTTGTACGGGAAAGGTAAGATGACCTTTCCATGTTAGAAACTAAGATTGTGACATGTAGATGACTAGAATTTTAAACATATAAAAAATTTTAAAACAATTAAAAAATCAAAAAATTAATTAATAAGTTAATTAAAATTAAAAAATATGAAAAATCTAAACTATTTATCTTAGAGATGAACGATCGAGATTAAAATTAATTATGAAAAAAAATTAAAAAAAAAAATGGATTCAAACCCAGATGTTTGAATCCAAAATGTTGAAGATTTGAGTT
Organism: Litchi chinensis; assembly: GCA_019925255.1. Taxonomy (NCBI): domain Eukaryota; kingdom Viridiplantae; phylum Streptophyta; class Magnoliopsida; order Sapindales; family Sapindaceae; genus Litchi; species Litchi chinensis. Next base: position 20,521,783 of record CM034467.1, on the reverse strand, counting down.
GCAAAATCTAAATCTCCAAAACATTTAAAATTTTTTTTTTTTAAAAAAAAAGTAAATTCAACTTCACCCCCGTCCCTCCAAATTGTTTGGATTAAAATACACCCAGTAACCTTAAACACAAACCCAACAAATATCTATTAGACCCCAACATCAACCCCAAACAATAACCACAAACATAACCCTCAAACATCAAATACCAACCCCAAACCCCAAACCCCAAACATTTTTCTCTCATCATCGTCATCTTCATCTTTATCTCCACCCTCCAAATTATTTTTTTTTTTTTTTCTGCTAATGTAATAGTTTGGGTTCTGGGTTCGATCGAACCACCACAACATGTTCTGGTTCAAACTCAGAAGGTTCTAGATTTGAACCAAAACATGATGTGGTTCTGAGTTTGATGGAACCCAAAACCAAATCTTTGGTTCTGGGTTTCATCGATTCTAAAACTTAAGCTTGGAGGAGAGAAAGGGGAGATGAAGAAGAAGAAGGGGAAGAAGAAAAGAAGAAAAGAAGAATTTCTAAAGAGAGAGAAAGAGAGAGAAAAAGCTTTTGGTGGTTTGTTGATGATAGTGAAGATTTTTTTTTAATCGTTAATTATTTTTCTTTTTCTAATTAAGTAAAAAAAACTTTTAATTATTTAATTATTTAATTTTAATATTTTTGTTTAACTAAGGGTAAAACGGTAATTTAGTATATTATATCCAAAATGAAAGGCAAATGAGTCATTTTGCTTTTTCCTTCTCTTTTGACTATATGTTGACTGACGATAGGACTTTTTTGAACAGTTTTGAAAAAGTTAAGGATAAAAAGAGCTGTTTTCAAAAAAGTTTCAAAATTGTGATATTTTTTAAAACCTCAATGATAAAATAAAATTTCCCTATAAATAAATATCTTTAATTTTTTTTTTTTTTTTTTTTTTTTTTTTTTTTAAGTTTGAAATTTTATTAAACCATCTTAAATTTAGGAATAACAAAGATACAATCATTAAGAGCCCAATCAAATTTGGGATAACAACAAAACAAACCACAATTTACCAGAATAATCTTCAAATATGAGAAATCACAAATGGCCAAATGTGGAATATCAAGCGTTCCCAAACAAGAGAACAACTTAATAACGCTAAATCCAACTCATCCACAAACAAACTAACCCACAATATACACTTAACAACATAAAAACAAACAACAATAAAACAAAAGAACACCAGTATCATCACAAAGGTAAAATACATAAACCCTCACCTTTTACCATAGTTGAAAGCTTCAAAGGAACTGTAACTTGGAAATCTTTGAGGGATTCGAAAAGCCATCAATAAAATTGATGAGGAACCCTGCTTATTCTACTATGTCAGAATGAAAAGATCAGGAATCGCCGAAAACTATGGTAATCAATGAGGCTTGAGAGGTGCTGATCTTTTCCTAGATTTGAGTCACCGGCCACCAAACCAACAAAACTAAAAGATTTATAGAGATGAATTTAGAAGTCATCTAAATCCACCCAAAAGCCCCTCAAGAGCAGAAGAGAAGGAGATGAAAAAGAAGAGATCGGTTGACCAACACTTCGAACAAAACCCAAAGACTGTACATTAGTTTGGATTTTAAGGGATGGATCTAGAAATCTTTGGATCCCTCCCTTAAAACCCCTAGATCTAGAGAAACCGAGAGGAAATAGGAAATGAGAGGAAAACAACAAGGAAATCAACATAGATGGACGGTCTTACCAAAGAAAGGGTCTTCCAAGAGCTCTCTCTTTAGAGCTTAGTAGAGATAACTCTAGAAGACAAGTATAAATATCTTTGTAGTTTTTAGTACTAAAATATTCATTAAAAATATTCATCAATTTTATTTACTATCTTACCCGTGAACAAACCAAAAAAAAAAAAAAAGATAAAATGAGAGAAAAAAAAAACACTCTATTTTTCAAATTTCAATCATTGATGAACAAGAAGCAAAGAACAAGAACTTTTCAATCTTTTAGTTTCTTTGTTGAAGATGCTAAAGGTGAAGGAGGAGGAGCTTGAAGTGAAGGGCAAAGAGCAAAAGAAGCTTCAAATGGAGTTAAATAAGTTACAGAAAATGAAGGAGTTCAAGTCTAATATAAATTTCACTTTTGTTCAATCATTGATGAACAAGGAGCAGGAAAAGAAGAAGAAGGGCTATCTTGAGAGAGAAAAGGCCATATCCACCTTATATTTTGTGGTTCAAAGATCACTAGCGAAGAATATGATTGAAAAACAAAGAACCCCTTATAAAGAGATGGCAAAGACAAATAAGGAGAAATATAACCAAGAAAGAGAGGCTTACAAGCAGATGAAAAAAGAAGAAGCTATGAATTACAAGAAAGAAGAGGTAGAGCAAATGAAACTTCAAAAACAAGAAGCCTAGCAATTGCTCAAGAATATAGAAAAAACTAACAAACTAATCAAGAAAAACAAAGAAGCAACAACAGAATGTTGATCCGTTTACAGGATCATATCTTTCTTTTCAAAATGTTGATCCGCCTGCAGGATCAAACTCCTCTCTTTCTCTCTCTCATTTTCTTTTTGTACTGTACTATTCTCTGCTTTGTTCACTATTCTCGTATATGTATTTTTTTTTTAATTTTATTTTCTATTTTCCTGCTTTTCATTTTTTTTGGTATGTATTTTTGTCAAGAACTAACACTTTTTTAAGGAAAAAATGCATAGTTTTTGGTGAAATTATGTAGAGTAAGATCAGTTGGATGAAGACTTGAGAGTTGGAAATTGTATGTTCACTTAGGCCTTGTTTGCCACCCAGGATTGGACTGAGTGTGGACCCTTTTTTTTGTCCAAACTCTTGTTTAATCATTACATTCACCATTCACTAATTTAACCTATCACTAATTTATCTTATTGGTTTGGGATAAAACTAGCCCATCGATCATATGTGTTAAATTAATCTCATTGTTTGCTCCTTCTCCGATGCCTCGTCGTCGCTTCTGGTCACTTCTTCTCCTCCCTTGCCTCCCCCTCCCTCTTCCTTCGCACTCCAATATTGGTTTTTTTGGCTCACCTCTCTCTCATTCCATTTCATCTCTATCACAGTTTCATCTATGCTCGCCAATCTTCTTCTTATTTTCGTCTCCATCAACGATTCAGCGCCCGCTGATCTTCTTCTTCATCTTCGTTTTCTTTGTCTTAGTCTCTGAGCAGTTTTTGCAATTTCTTTAGCACTGTTGATTGCTAATCTCTTCTTCGAAATTGTAGATTGCTGATGAAAAAGGGTGGTAATGGAGGAGATAAGTGACGATGGTGGTTGTAGAGCCAAGTTTGACCGGTTTTAATCTATAAAATTTGTGAAAAACTCCTGAAATATTACTTTAAAATCCAATTTTATACTATTATTTTTAATCATATCCTATGTTTCATTAAACATGGGATAATGTACAATTCAATTCCATTTTATCCCATCCAATCCCATATAAATTATTTAGTCCTATCTCACGCACCAAATGAGAGCTTATGGTGTGAGTTGGGTCTTTTATTTTAGTATGCTAAGGCCTTTTTTAGATCACTGTTGTTTTGGCTACTTTTAGCTTTCGCACCTGAGTCTCGTGATTTATACTTGCACTTTTCATTTCAAGTCAAATCCACACCGTTACCTACTCTCTTTTTATCTTGGATTGTTTTTCTTGTGATTGATCATGATGTGATATATATGATACTTTAATTAATAATTTATGAATGTATTTATAAAATATTTATCATTTTAGTAATCTTATTTGGGGTAATATTGTATATTTAAAAAAAAAAAAAATCTAATTTAGGGTGTACATATTATTTGTGAAGGGTGGAAATACCACCACTCTTTATGGTAAACTAGTTTTTGTGATGGAATTAGGCCTAAGACCTTCTTTTGACATGGTATCATAGCTAACTCATGATTATAGGTTTACCTATATCTTATAAACCAATGCAAATTTACTTCTTCAACCAACGTGGGAAACACCCTTAGCACATGTACTAATGCAACTGAGTTTGGATCATGTACAACTAAACACTTAGCATCACTTGCACTCATGCAGTTAAGTTTGAGCTATACAACTTAGATAAAGTTCTACCCAAGCTCTAATACTATGACAGAAAAGAGTTTTAAGTCTAACTTCATCATAAAAGTTAGTTCATAAGTGTAAGTTTACTCTCATTTTATAAACCAATACAAATTCACTTTTTCAATCAATGTATAACTATCTAATAACGTTTATTTACTCAAGCTACTCAGTAAAGTTAACCATTGAAAAATAAAGCAATTTGTTTGGACGAATTGTGGTTTTGTTCTTGGAACATAGCCTTTATCCCTTGCATTCAAATGTCATAAAATATTTTTTACTGAAGAATGACATTGCTTTGTACTATGTTACCAAAACATTTTGTCAGAAATTCACCTAAACGGTATGGCAAGTGATCTATAATTTTTACATTACCCATGATCTTTATGGGTTATGACTACTACAAATCACTTTTCATATTGTTTAAACTACATTTTGGCATAAACTTTAAAACATCTATACCCATGCATTGTTCTATCATAGATGTAACAAAGTGTCTATTAGAACTTACAGTTGCTCTAATTTTGTCAAATTACCAAGTGCAGATGGCAAAGGACCTGAGAAATTGTTTGATGCAACAGAACTGCAAAAAGTAAAAAGGTAAATTATATAATGAATAATATAACTAAGTCTATAGTGATTTAAAACATTTAAAATAAACTTTTGTAAATTAGAAAAATTGTAAAACAATTTCAAAGTTCAAATCTAAAATCCATTTTGTTTTTGTTTTTGTTTTTCGTTTTTTTTTTTAATAAAATGATAAGACGATTAAAGTGAAGGGGTGCTCACCAAATAACTTTTTATATTCTAACAATGTGCTTACAATACATAGCATATATATTTCGATCAACTTAACATTTCGACTTAGATTTGTGACCTTCAACTTGGGGCTTTCTCATCAAATTATTTAGACAATTAAATAAACTAAGAGTAATTAATAACTATTAACTTGAGTAAATAAATGAATGTTGAAGTCACAGATATAAGTTAATATACCGTTACCTTTTAATTAAAATATCAATTAATATCTTCTAATCATCAGTTATGGAAACGTATGTTTCGATCACTAATATATACGACTTAATTTTAAAGAACCTACATTTCATCATAACATAAGGATCATTGTATTGCAATGTTTGTGGAAACAACCACCTAGAATTCTTATAATCTAATAATTACAAGACAATCAAAGCAAAAGATCACAAATTAAAGGGAAATTGCAGACAGAGGAGGTGGCCAAAATTCTGAAAAGTAAACAGTAGTTGACCCTTGGATAAAATATAAAGTAAGAATGGTGTAGATGTTATTACTTACAGTGATCTTAAATCAGTCAGCATTCCAAGTTCTGTTGGTAGCTCTCCTGATAATGCATTTATGCCAACACTCCTGATGAGAATGAGAAGTAAACATCAGAAAAAGGAAATAATTATAGTACATTTGTCATGCCCTATAAGTCGCAGAATAAAAATTTTCAGCAGCCTACAGGTATTGCAAGCCAGTTAGATTCCGAATTGATGCAGACAGAGGACCTGTCAAGTAATTTTGGCCCAAGTTCCTGTTAGAAGAAAAACAACATCAGAGTATGCAAGAACACACAATGCAGGTTCATTCATAGTGGAAAATTACCAATCTGGTGTAGTACAACTCCAACATAGAATTAATCAATAAAATGCAGAACTCAAGTAAATATATATGGACAATATGAAACCATACAGATCAATGAGGTAAGTCAAAGTCCATAGCTCATCTGGGATCACACCAACAGCGTCCAGAGCATAAACTTTTCTGTCAGGAAAATCTAAACAGTTAGCGAGAATGGCAAGAAAGAATTATATATTGTACAGCCACGTCATGTCTCTAGTAGTAGCCGAATGCACAGCCCTGCAATGCAACGGATATTTAATTCTCGAGGAACGCAATAGCTCATAAGCCTGAAATTGTGAGGGAAACTGAATTTGAAGCCATTAGAGCTAATTAAGTGAAGCCATTTCACTTGTTGCTTGCAATTCTACACTGGAACAGCAAGGTAACTCTTGGTTTGGACATGTCCACAAGACCACACCAGTATATCAAGTGCTGCACTGATACTTGTCTGAGTAACATAAATCTATAGATTAAGTATTTATACATGAGGATCATACTTAATTATTGATTCCTGAAGCTTGTTAATCTCCACTATTTATGAAACTAGAGTTTGGAAATTGAAACTTTAACAAGGTTGTAAGCTGAAACTAGAAACATTTTGACCCATTACAAACAATATCAGCTTTGGACACAAAATTCCTCATGGATTTGCTTAAGGATTTCTCAGTCCGAAGCTTGTCAACACTCTAAAGAAATCACACAATATATAGACTAGTTAGAACCCTCTCTTACTAGCCATGTGGGAAATGATGATTCACACTAATATTACAGGTTTCTCATATCAATAACGACATGCATATGCAAACATCATGTATGCATGATCAAGAATGAGATTAAATGCATTCGTTTCATACATCAAAAATGTATGCAAATATCATATATACAGTTATTATTCAAGGGTCCTCTTAACTTAGTGCATTAATAGAGATCTTTAGGTTAATTATCTGTCCTATGTTAGAGATAAATACAAAATTATACAAGTTTTCATGTCAAATATCGGTGCAGATACTTGATATTAACCTATGCATGTGGCAAAAAGTTAAGAAACTTACAATTTGATAATGTGACAGAGAGTGTTGTTATTGTAAGAACAGTCACACTTGATAAGAGGGTTGTAAACATTGTTATCAACGGTGGTGGAATCAATGGCAGCTCCACTGCATGGCTCTCCACTAATATTCCATTGATCCTGATTAGCTTGTATCCCTCATTGTTGAAATATAAAATTCAATGCTCTCACTGTCACCATTTTTTTCAAGTGGCAGTCATTTTCCGAAACTTTTTAGCAAAAAAAGCTGACAACTTCGTCAAACTTTAACATCAATGGAATTCGATAAATATTCATCATTACTTAAAGTTACATATTAATGAAATGTGATACCACACGGTAGCGAGGTTAGACTAAGAGATTGTCATACTGAACTGCGCTCCATCACCAAACCACAATCATCATTCTCAATTTCTATCTTAAAACTCCACATTTTAGAACCCATCGAAATTAATAAGCATCAATCTAGTGATTTTTAAAGCATTTCTTATTAAATATCAACTAGAAAATAAAAAAAGATCAAAAGTTTGAGGTAGTGTTAACTAGACATCAGTTAGTGTCAATTATCATGGGGATTAGGAGCATTTCCTATTCAAAATCAACCAAAAAAAATAAAAAAGCAAAATCATAAATTGCTATTTGTGTCCGTTTATGTCGATCAATTAGTATCAGTAAGGGAACTCATCCAAAAATCAGTAAGAAAGCAAGAAAAAATAACAATTTCCATTGGTATTGGTTAGCATCAGTTAACATTTGTAACTGTCAATTAACGTCAATTAGGGGGCATTTCTCATCCAACGTCAACTAAACTATCATAAAAATCATAGGTTCAGTTAGTCTTGGTTAATGTTAATTAGAGTCAACTAGCGTCAATAGTGTTGATTAGCATCAATGAGTGTGAATTAGAATTGGTTAGGAAGCATTTCTCATCCAAAAATCACATCATAGATTTCGATAAGTGTCACTGTGGTGTTGGTTAGTATTAATCAGCATAGGTAAGATAACATTTCATTTAAATAATTAAAAATTTGAAAAATCAAATGTTTCAGTTGTTAGTTAGCATTGGTTAGTGTCAATTGGCGTTGGTTAGCATCACTTAGTGTAGATTAGCATAAATTAAAAAGCATTTCTTATCCAAAAATCAGAAATATTACCTGTTTTTCTTTACTGTTAATTCGTGTTGATCAGCATTAGTTAGTGTCAATTAGTATTGATTAGTGTTGGTTGAGGTACGTTGAACGAAGTTTGAAGAACCAAGAGATAAATGAAAATGGAGGTGATTGAAGAAAAGAGGATGACAACAATGGCTTATTAAACAATTTTTAAAAATTAAAAGGATGTCGTATTGATGTAATTATGATAATGGATTTTGGTTGGCTGGCTTAAGTTGGGCTTGAGAATAGTAGAGCCCATTTACAGTGATTTTTGTTTGGATAAAGTGGTCCACTTCTCTTTATCAGTTTATAATTCTCATTCATAAACAATTTATTATAAATAATCTTTCATACAAAATTTTAAATTAAATTAATAATTTTTCATTTCTCAACCAAAAAATATATATATACAACTGCAATAATTTTAGGATCCAGATCTTCTCTTAATCTAAGTTTTTTCCTAACGTTTTTGAATCATGTGATTAGAGATTGAAAAATAAATATGAAAAACAATCATATCTTAATCATTTATTGATTATAATATCTCATGAGATTAAGTTAGGTCAGTAAAAGACTCGGATTAGGAGATGATCCACATTCATAATTTTGATGAGTTTCCCATATAAAATTTAGTATGCATATATTTAGAAACCATAGACATAGTAAGGAACTTATAATAATGTGCTAACAAAAAAAGGAACATCTAATAATTCAAAAACAGACTTCAATTAAGTACAATTTTTGCAAGAAAAAAATATTCGCGCCATGTAGAAAAAGCAATCATTAAGTAACTAATTAACTTATAACTTTGAGTATATATACAGAATCAATTTGCCAAGAAATACAAATTTAATTGCAGGGAAGATTTCGAAAAAAAAAAATCAAACATAAAAAAACTTATCATTAAATAACTGTTCAACTTAAAAAAAAAAAAAAAAAAAAAAAAAAAACCCTAGCCAACATAAAATTAATATAGAAAAAAATATAGATGTAGTTGCGGAAAAAGACTCGAATTAATGTTTTAGTAAAACTAGCAGTGAATCATTGATAACATGTATACTATATACTAATTCGAAGCTTTAACATGCATGCACGCATACATACCTTCATTAGGATCAGTAGCAGCTTGAGTTTGATTATTCTGAGCTTGAATTACATGAACAACGCCAGAGATGCAAACCCAATAAACAAAACCAAAAATCACCAGAACTAATGGCGGTGGCGGTGAGGATGATCCCAACTTCATCATCATCATCATCATCATAGAATTATGTATTGTTGTTCTACAACACTTGACCCTTATTTAAAGATGGTTTATTGATCAAACCATGTTTTATTAATTTGTGGAAAATGAGAGAGGTAAGGTTGGTGAAGCAGGAACAAATGCGAAAGAGATAATTTAAGTACATGAAAGGTACAGGACCGTAGAGGCGTAGACTTTTTACAGGAGTTATGTCCCTTTCAGATAGAATGTCCAAATCTTTCACTATCAATGATATTTAAATTTGAGATAATTCTATTTTTCCCCTATAGTTTGATATAATAGTCAAAAACCCCCCTGATCAAAAGAAATCATTAAGGACCCCCTTAATGAATTATGTAGCAGATAAAATACCCCTATAGTTTAGAAAAATAGTCAAAAAACCCCTTACTGTCAACTTGGACGTTAAAAGTTAACGTTTGACTGTTAATGGAGAAGGGTAAAATCGGTATTTCAGTAAAAGATAAACTAAAAGAAAAAATTGATTAAATTGATGGCTATACATTAGATTCAAAGTATTGATGGTCCCTTCTCTTAGAAAACAAAGTGCTGATGGTCCTAAAACCCCACCAAACCAACAATTTTCTCTCTGCCTGGACCGATTCTTCCTGCCAAAAAAATCCCTAAACTAGTCATCGTCAACCTGTATAGTGCAAAAAACTTCTTGCATGCATGTGTGTTCGTATGTGGAATTGTTATCAAGGAGTATCGTGGTGTGGTTGAGAGTGAGTTTGAAGGAGCTGTTGAGTAAAAATGTGTTCATGGTCAGTGGAGTGAAGGCAAGAGTTTCATGTCTTTTTAAAAAATTTTTTTTTTTGTTAAATACTTATTTCATGTGTGTGCTGTTGGATGGTTGAAGTTTATGTATATGGATTTTGCTCATTTCAATTTGTTAGGGTTTGAATGAAGAAAAAAAATTGGGGTTTTTTCAAATGGAAGATGGAAGCACTTAATTGATGGTGTAAAAATGATTTGTATGAGGGTGTAAGGTCATGTATGTGGTTTATTTACGTAAAAAACAAGTTCGGTTGGATGGATGATTTTGGTCAGTTTGTGGTTGCTTTCTGAAACTTGTTTCTTTCATGTTTATTGTCTCATATAACTTTTTTCAGTTTTTGGTTATTAAAAAATAATAATTATTAGAAATATTTCTTATAGTTGCATGTCATGTGTTATATATATGTTCTGTCTTTAGATGTGTTATGTCGTTGTATTTGTATGTCAAGGAGTTATCTGATGTACCTCCTTGCTTAGCACTTGAATCCTTAGTCAAACGTTTGGGGGATTCCAAGGGTGGGCTATTTGATGTGATTGAAACATCAGTTTTTTGCACCACATTACTATCAAGCTTCCATGTTAAGACTTTTATGTTTAAGGGTAACAAGCTTTAATATATCCAATAACTCACTTTGCTGCTTGAGTTGTTTTCATTTTAAAGGGAGTCCAAACTGCTTGGATTATTTCATTACAAAATTTATTTCAGGTAGTTGGAAATTCCAAGCAGCAAATTTGTTATCTGGAAATGTACTGGACAGCTAGTTACTGCCTAGGTAGTAGGTTTCCAGGCAGCAAAACTGCTGCCTAGAATTTTTCAGGAAGCAGAACCTGTTGCCTGGAAAATTTCAGGCAGCAAGTTCTGCTACCGGCATGGTTTTGTATGTAAATAAATCCAACATGCGGTGTTGATAGAGATTTTATCCATCTAGTATCATGCAAATTATTCTGTCACTTGTCTTGTTGCAATTGATAGTGTAAAAATATTGAAGTTATCACATTATCATCGACTTAAAGTTGTGATGTAGCATGGAATGCTTTTGGTGTTAAAATTTTAGCATTATGTGATGATGGAGTTGGAGTGCATATTGTTGGATTTTAAACAGACCAGGGTGATCTCCTCTTGGTATCACTAAAAATGTTTGTGTGCAGAGGGTGGTTTTCAGTGGCTAATTTGGTTCAATTGTGGGTGTGTGTATATGTTTGGTTGAGTTTTAGGTGAAATGTGTATGCAAATGGTGTACTGATATGCATTTGGTAATGTCTTTGGGTGTGCGTGTGTTTTGCTTTAGTTGGGGATGAGAAACAACTTTTAAAGACTTTAAAAATGTGACCATTGCACTCACAACAGTCACATGTAGGGGTGGCAATCCAGGTTGATGGGTCGAGTTGGACACAACCCGATAATTTTTAACACGATTCGATAAAGAAACGGGTTGAACTCCCTCAACCTGAACACGACACGATTACTAATTGGTCGACATGAAAACGACCTGATTAACCCGTTTCTTTATGGGTCGTTGAACGACCCGTTAATGACCCATTTAACTGACACGTTAGTAATCCGTTTAACTAACACGAATAATAACTCGTTTAATCGACCCGTTTAATGATAGTTAATATATTTAAATTTTAATATAGATTTAATAAAAAACAAAATTAAAATAAAGATACATAAGACCTAAAAAATACAATTATCCACAAATACAATCCAAACCATAAAAATACAAATGTTTACAAAGATGATTATAAAAATATATTTGCAAATATAGTCTTTCATATTAAAAAAAAACAACATAAAAAATATATTCGCAAATGTAGTCCTTTATAATAGAAAAATAATATCAAACGTTGATTGCATCCGTCAAACTAAACTTACCAAAAGATAATAATTAAAAGTTAACTAATTAGGAAATTATACATTTATACATGAAAAAACAAATATTTTAACAAATATTTTATCAAAACCAATAAAATTTTACTATTACATGGCAATTTGTGATGAGATGAAGTGTAGAGATGAAGTTTGGAGACTTGTGTTTAGGTTAAAGTTTGAACTTTGAAAGGTATATATACCTACCACTAAAATTACATGACTACCTCTCTAAAATAAAATTACTTTTTTACCCTTATTTAACAGGTCAACCCATAACACATTAAATAGAATACGAACCTGGTACGATAATTAAACGGGTTAGATGGGTTGATCCGTTTATTTACTCAATCCGTTAATGTTCAACCCTAACCCGTAATAATCGTGTCGGTTTCGTGTTGACCCGTCGTGTCGAATTCCAAATTGCTAGCCCTAGTCACATGTGATTTTTTTTCTTTTATTTTTTCCAGCATTAAGTATAACTAAGGGTAATATTGTTTTTTTGCCCACTGTCACTATCAAAGCACAAATTTCAGTAACAGTCTTAACAGAAGGGGGAAATTAGAATTATGTCAAACTACAAGGGGATCCTTAGCTATTTGATCAAATAACAGGGGGTCCTTAGGATTATCTCTTTAAATTTTGTTTTCAGGGAAAAAAAATTTAAGAAAAAGAAAAGGAGAACGTAGATTTCGTCATGAATGATCATATATATATATCATATATATATACATAAACGGTAAGTTGTTTGGATGAAAATTGTCATGGTTGTAAAATAATCTTCTTATGTGTGTTTTGAATTTTTTTTTCCTTATATTTCTATATTTATTATATTTAAATATGAATATGTGCATGTAAATTCTAAAATTTAAATTTAATTTTGACAGCAATTATTATGGTCATGAAATGATGTTCCTATGTATGTTCTCTCTCCCTTTACCCCTAGATTATTTCTAATTTATTGCATTTCAATATGAAGATGTGGGTGTAAAACTTACAGGTTAATTTTGTTCTATGTCATGTTTAATGATAAAATATCATTATTCAAAAAATATTTCGTGAAACTTTTTTCTAAAAACTTATTATAAATTAAGAGTTGAAAACGGAGATATAATTCAAATATAGGATTTCATTAATATAGACATGAAACTATTGCGACTTACGAGTATGTATTGAAACATTGCTAATTCTTAATTATAGTTCAAATTTAGGATTTTTTTATTTAAAAGATTACAAGGTATTCTAACAACAATGGTCAAGTTGATAGTTGCTTATATTGACTATAGCATATGCTGCTTGAAATTATTGATATATTACTATCTCATAACAAAAGAGAAAACTTATCATATATATTGATAAATACAAATGATGAGACCTATCCCGGATGTGAAAGAAAAATACACAAATAATTTAAATTATGAGTAAATATGCAAATGACAATTGAAAATAATTACGTTGGTACATCTCAATATAAAAACTATATAATTGAATTAACTTGACATAATAATTTTATAAATGATTTGAAGATAATTCCATCTATACTAAAGTCAAAATTGGTTGAATTATTCAGATAAATTCTCAAATAGCAAAGCTAACTGAAAAAAAATAAAAAAATAAATAAAATAAAGTCCTCTGTCTATACTTGAAAATTTATGTTTCAGATTTTAGCATTTATTCCTACCAAAAACTTTCATTCATTTTCAACAAAAGATATTATATGATATGCCTATTTACCTTGTATCTCAGCAACTAAAAGTATGAAATCATCTTCTTATTCAACTGTAATGCAAAAAATTCAAAGCTATGACTATATACAGATCACAAATCTAAGCATGAAGTAGATGATTTGCATTGTACGTCGACAAACAAAGAAAGTTAGAAATCATCCTATTATTCAACATAATGCATAGAATTAAAACAATTTAAAATTGAGGTATAATGACTCAACCCAATAGAAGTAATATCTTGTGCATGCCTCAACATGTGTCGAAATTTCTTTGTCTTGTCATATATTTCATTATTAATTCCTAGATTTCAATATTTCATAATGAATGATCATCATCAAATCTGTCATGCTTCTAATCAGAACCAATGGCAGAAGGATGGGAGGGCCCACAGGGACCATGGCCCATTGCTTACAATATGTTTTCAAGTGTTCAAAGTACAATTATTATCATACAATACAATACATCAAATACTTTTCTTTGCACCCTTTTAATTATTTCTTTTTTCTCAAAATTAATTTCACATCACATACATTACAAATTATAAATAGTATGTGGTTGGACGCATATCTTTTCCAATATTTTTTACTGTTTCACTTAAAAGCTTTTTTCGTTAATTTAACAATATAATTTATGTAAATAATTGATCCCTTCCTTTTTAAAGACTTAGAAAATCTATCCTTTTTTTTCTTCTTTCTTTTGAAAATCCAAAAAATTTTACTCAAGAAGCATTAACAAGAACAATATCTAAAATACAATTTGGAATAGAAAGAAACAAAAACTTACTAGAATTACTTCTACAGACCAAAGTTGTTAGTTTATGAGTTGTTTCTTTACTCTTTCTAGGAGTAAATTGATACCAAACATTATTCTATTCGGCCAACAACAAAAAGATATCCCTGATAAAGGGACCTTTTACTGCAAAAAAATTGATGGCCTGAATTGACACGATAACCAACTAAGAGTCTGTTTGCACAACTTTAAGTCTAAGATCATGAGTAAAGACAAACTTCAAACTCTCTTTGAAAACCATACAATCAGCCAAGAAAGGGGTAAAAAAAAACAAATGTCTTCATAGAAAAAACACCCTTTATCTCTCCCAAGTGGTCATAAATAAAAGCTCCAATCCCTACAAATCCTGTCACATTATATGTTGCTACATCCATATTTAATTTCAAAGATTCCAATCAGGAGGTTGCCACTTAATATGAGGAACAGGAGAAGTTGTATTCTAACTGTCTCTACTAATACTATTAAGTTTCTAATACTCAGAAAGATAGAGAGCAATTTTTTACAAAATTGGTACCTCTTTCTTAGGAGCTGCACCATGAAGAATATGATTTCTGTACCCCTCAAAGTTTCGTAAAACAAAATCCATAACTCAAAATTGGAGATACAAAGATGGTCCCACAAATAGAGCATTAGACCTAGCATAGAAGAACATGAGAAACTTCTAAAAAAAGCCAAAAAAAAAAAAAAAACTCTCCAATCAAACATTTCTTCCCTAGGATACTAAATGAGAGATTGGAAGACTGATTTCGTCTCTTCACCACAGCAAAACACAAAGTACAACAAATCACTCCTTTGTTAGATTAATTTCCACTAGTAGGCGACAAATCATGAAAGATATGCCACCCAAAAATCTTAATCTTACTTAAGATTTTGAGACCTTAAAGAAAATCCCATCAGTGGTTGTTTGACCTTTCATTAGATGACTTTCTATTAGAACATGAAGCCATAAGAACCAAGTATCCCGATTTAATTAAATACACCTTATTTGAAATGAAATGCCACACTATACTATCATCATGGTAAGAATTGATCAGAGGAATCCCCAAAATAGAAGGAACGTCTACTTGCCAAAATATCTAATTTATCAAAACCACATTCCATTCCCTATTCTCAGAAATCAAATCAACAACTCTCAAGTCTGACAAATGAGGAGCTAAACGAGTGATGGAATGGAAAAGAGAGGGTTTAAGAATCCAAGGATCTTAAAAAACTCTCACATAATTGCCATTACCAATCTACCATCAACAATCCAAATTACTCATTAATCTACTCCATATAATGCTTTACCAAATCGTAGGGGACCCATTCTTGCATTGAGCAGCCATAAAACCTACTCCAAAATAATATTTATCCTATAAAACTCTTGCCATCAACAAAGAAGGATAAAAGATATGCTACCAAGCTTGTAGAGTGACCAAAGCTTGTTTGAACGCCTTCAAATCTCGAAAACTCACCCCTTCAATTTTTTTCTTTTGACACAACTTACCCGAACTCTACCAATGCATTTTTTTGGGTAAAGTCATCTCCTTCCTACCAAAATGACTCAATAAAGAATAACGCTCATTATAAAGAGAGATGGGAATACGAAAGACAATCATCGCATAAGTGGGAATGGATTGAACAACCGCCTTTATTAGAACTTCCCTGTCCCTAATGGAGAAAAACTTGGCACGCCAAGTTTGCAAATGTTTGAGAACCTTTTTCTTTAGATGACTAAAAACCTTCCTTCTACTCTTTCCAATAGTAGAAGGTAAACCTAAATATTTATCATGAGATTTGGTAGCAATCATTTGAAGAGAAGCTTGCAAAGTCTCCCGAAATTCACTTCTCACTTTTGACTTAAAAGTGATGGTAGACTTTTGGAAATTAATAACCTAACATGAAGCAAGCTCATAATAATAGAGAATCTCCTAGATCTTATCCATCCGACTCAAAAAAGCGTGGGCAAAAAAAAGACTGTCATTTGCAAAAAATAAATGAGTCAAAATCTATCCTTTTTTTGATATACTTCCATAAATTATTTTACTAGTTAATGTTAAGCAAATTTAGGGTTAATTTGGTACCTCAACAGATCACTCTTTAAAATTAATAAAACCAAATAATCTATAACTTGAAAGAATGTTTTTAATTAACAATCAAGCTATCAACAACTTTTATTTAATAACTTTAATTGTAGAAGCTCTATTTTTAAAATATGTATTTGTAAAACTCTATTTGAATAAGCTTTCCCAAACTAATCCTTATTGCTCCAAAACTCTTCCACTTTTTTTTTTTTTGACAAAAAAAAAACTCTTTTAGTTGTTTTTATTTATTGCTCATATATTAAAAGCATGTTCACAAATCACAATGATAAAGATAGCTAAGATATGAATATCATCTCATAACACCATTATACATATCAATTTCTTTTATTAAGATATGGCATTTAAGAAAAATTTACTCTGTATTCATTTATTTCTCATTTATCAAAAGCATGTTCACAAAGCACTGTGATAAAGACAGCTAAGGCATGAATATCGTCTTATAACACCAATGTACATATCTATTTCTTTTTTAAAGATATGGCATTTAAGAAAAATTCACACCATTTAAGATCAAATCATAAGAGAAAATTTTATTTGTCATCATTCAATTCAAAGTACCTCAAACAAGAAACCCAATCACATGAAAAAAGTCCGTTAAAAAATTGAAAGAAATCATCAATTCTTTGTCAAACAAATGGTGACTACATGGTGGTTAAGGATGCTAAAACACATCGTTATTATGTACTCAAATATCTAACTTTCGTAATGTTGGGTGTGGCCATCAAGATGAATGGGAGAGAGGATGAAAATAGCTATTGGCTTGGCAGTAGGTCAGGAAAACATATCAGCTATTATATTGTTGTCTCCCTCTACATGGTGTACAGTAAAACTGTACCTTGAAAACCATTATTTCAATCTCAATAACAATGGGCTAGATGGTATCTTATTCTTGAAGTCGAGGACTTTGGGAAAGGACGAGTTGTCAATTTCAACTGTAAAGTGTCTAATTCTCATATGAAAAATAAATTTTTCTTTGTCATATTTTACAGCATAGATTTCTTTGTAGATCATGTGATAATGTTTTCGATCTTCTTTAAAAAATCCACTAGCATGTCCATAGGAGACTCTTTTGTTGTTTTTCTCCTCAATCAATACAGCATCCCAGTGTTCATCACTTGTATCAACTTATAGAATAACCTGTCCATCTACTGGAATAGTTAAGGGTGGCGAATTTTTAGCAATCTGTTTTATCTTTTTGACCGCTTCTGTATGCTCGTGACTCCATGATGGAGGTTTTTTCTTTAATAAAGCTAAAAGGATTGTTGTATAATATGTCAGATGGGGAAAGAATTCTCTAACAAAATTGATTATTCTCAAAAATTGTTGCACTTACTTTTTGGATAAGTGTAAATCTAGAAAATCATAGAACTGTTCTGTCAAGTGGGGTCCTGATTAGTATTAACCTTGCTTTATATCAATCTCGAAAAAAGTTACAGTGTCTGTCCCAATAATACTTTTCTTTTCAGAGAGCATTATTCCATGCTTATTTGCAAGCGAGTGAAATTGTAAAAGTAGATTTTGATTATCTTTTCCACTTTTTGAAAAAAAAAAAAGGATGTTATCAGTGTAGATCAGGGCTGAGTGGAGGGTAAGATAGAATATTTTTGTCATCGCCTTTTAGAAAAGTGATGGTGTTGTTTTGAGTCCAAATGGCGTGACTGTCAATTGATACTAGGCATCTGGTGTGCAGAATGCTGTCTTGTAGTATTTAGCTGGGTGGATGCCTAATTACCAGAATACACATTTCAAATCAAATTTGAAAAAGATGACTACTCCTGCCAGTTGTGAGAATAATGTTGTGGTTCTTGGCAAACAAATTTGTCATTTTGTAGAAACTGGTTTAAAAGCTTATAGTCTATAATTAGTTTTTTTTTTTTTTTTAATATCTAGGTGTGTCAGAGTGATGAGTAATTCGTGGTATTTTTCAAGGCAAAACCATGCATTACATGGGCCGAAATAATTGCAAGTAATAATTGCATGAGCTGAATTAAAAATGTGATTTTAATGTAAAACCATGTCCAACCCATGCCATGAGAAGAGATATATAGCCCATGTTACAATTTCAAGAAACAAAATATTCAGCCCATGTTTCAAGCCCAGGCAATCGGCGTTGAACGATGGAAGTCAAGTAGCAACTATCATACGAATGAGGCCAAGTGTACATGCAACCCATGCGAGCTATCGTATGGATAATTGATCAATGCAGCAACCTTGAAACTGTTGGTGTTTAATTTTAAGGAAGAAGTTGAAAAAAAAAAAAAAACAAAGAACTTAAGAATTGATGATTTATTCCTCAACAAAATATGAACTCATACATCATTATTTGATCATTGACTCTTTTATAGAAGAGTTGTGCAACTAACAGATGGTAACAAATAGAAAAAAAACAAGCCTAAATAAATGATAGAGATAACAGGGGAAGTTGGTGGAAAAATAGAATAGCCAACTGAAGACTCAGTTTTGCTGTTATTTTGAAGACTTGGTCTTGATCACGTGCACACAAAAAATATCTTTTGATTTGTTACTTCCAACATCCCCCTTCAAATCAAAAAGCCATCATCCCCAGCAACGTTCTCAATCTGATAAAGACTTTAGATGACAGTGGCTTAGTGAAGATATTTGCTACTTGTTTCTCTGTATGACAATATACCAGCTCAATTGTATTTTGTCTCACATGATCTCTAAGAAAGTGAAAATGAGTATCAATATGTTTGCTTCTTCCATGCTAAGTGGGATTCTTTGAAAGTTTAATTGATGATATGTTGTCAACATGTATCAATGTAGATCTTTCTTGTGTGTGATTCAGACTTGCTAGAAGATTTCTTAACCATATGGCTTCACATATAGTAAATGAAACTTCCACATATTCAGCCTTACATGAAGATAGAGCTACAATAGGTTGTTTTTTAGATGCCCATGTAAATGCTGCTGAGCTAAGATAAAAAACATAACCTGTTGTGCTCTTTCTTTCTTCAGGATCTCGACCCCAGTCACTATCAGAATATCCCACAAGTTTTGTGTTCTCTTCATAAGCATAAAAAATGCCAAAATTAAGTGTGTCTTTCACATACCTCAAAATCTTTTTTACAGCTTGCCAATGAGATTCTCTTGGCACTTCCATGTAATGGCTCAAAAGACTAACTCCATAAACAATGTCCGATCTTGTCACAGTTAAATATCTGAGACTTCCAATCAAGCTTTTGAATAATGTTGATTCAATAAGTTTATCATCCCCTTTCTTGGACAGCTGAATATCTGTAGTGACAGGAGTTGCAACAGTACTGCAGTCACTCATCTTGAATTTTTTTGGCAACTCATATGTGTATTTCTGTTGACACACAAATATTCCATTATGCTCTTGTCGAATCTCTAACCCCAAGAAGAAAGACATAAGCCCATTATCTGTCATTTCAAATTCATCAAACATATTTTGTTTGAACTCTGTGACTAATCTTTCACTATTGAATGTAAACAAAAGATTATCCACTTATAGAAAGATAACTAGAAATTCACCATCAATATTATTTTTCGCATAAACACAAGGTTCATATTGGCATTAATCAAAACCAGTTTGACGAAGGTAACCATCAATACGAGAATTCCATGCACATGGAACTTGCTTTAGACCATACAACGCCTTCTTTAATTTGTAAACCTTGTGTTCTTCACCTCTTGTTTCAAAACCTTCTGGCTGGTGGACATATACTTCTTCTGTAAGAATTTCGTTGGGAAAGGCCGACTTAACATCAAATTGGTACATTTTCCAACTATGAGATGCAGCAAGAGAAAAAAGTAATCTTACTATATCAAATCGAACCACTGGAGCAAAAACTTCTTCATAATCAATTCCATATTTTTGCTTGTAACCTTTTGCTACAAGTCTTGCTTTGCAGCGAGCAATACTACCATCAGCATTTCGCTTAATTTTATATACCCATTTGACTTCAATCTTTTGTTGATTTGGTGGAAATGTGGTTAATTCCCATGTATCATTTTTGTTGATAACCATTATTTCTTCCTACATAGCAGCCTTCCAGCAATCTTTTGTCATAGCTTCTTTGAAATTAATGGGCTCATGGTCAACGTACAAGCAAAACAGGTTTGTAGCCTCTTCTTCAATTTCTTCTGTAGTTCTGTAAATGTCATGAAGACTTCTAGTCTTGACTGGAGATGAGTTGTTACTTGGAGAACTCGAATTTGAGTTTGAGTTACTGCTGCCTGCATGAGAAGATGTGGCTAATGGTGACTGTATTGTAAGAGTAGTTGAGACTGATTGACCCCCTGCTACAGATTGACCCGTTGCTGTATCTTTAATAATATTTTTACCCTTATCATTGTCACCGCTCTAATCCCAAGTTGCTGCCTCATGAAAGACAACATCTCTACTCACCACTAATTTTTTGGTTAATGGATTGTAGAGCTTATATGCTTTCGATTCTTCACTATAACCCACAAAAATACATTTCTCACCATGATCATCCAATTTCTTTCTTTTGCTATTAGGTATTTGAACATATGCGATATACCCAAAAATACTCAAATGACCAACGCTAAGTTTATATCCGCTCTATGCTTCTTGTGGTGTCATATTTCAGACACTTTTTATTGGACATCGATTGAGAAGATAAACCAAACAAATAATTACTTTAGTCCAAAATTGTTTTGGTAATCTTCTCTCATTGAGTAAAGTTCTTGTCATGTCAAGTATGGTACGATTCTTCCATTCTGTAATTCCATTTTGTTGTGGAGTGTATGCAGTTGTTAGCTGATGTCGTATAACATGTTCCCTGCAAAACTCTTGAAATGCATTTGAAGTATACTCTCCACCTCTATCAGATCTTAATGTCACAATCTTACAATTTCTTTCATTTTCTACAAGAGATTTGAACTGTTTAAATACAGCTAATGCAACACTTTTTTCTTTAAGAAAATAAACACATACCTTTCGACTGAAGTCATCAATAAAACTTATAAAGTATTTACTTCCACCAAAAGAATGAGGTTCAATTGGTTTGCAAATGTCTGCGTGTACAAGTTGCAAATGTGCATGTGCTTTCCATGAAGACATACTGGGAAAAGGAAGACGAGATTGCTTACCAAGTACACATCCTTCACATACACAATCTGACAATTCGATGCTCGGCAGTCCATGCACTATACCAGTTGAAGATAACAACCTTAGTCCATTGAAATGAAGGTGCCCAAATCGTAAATGCCATTTCTCTTACTCACTTTCAGTTATTCCAAGAAAACAAGGTTCACTTGCAGTATGTAAGTGTAGAGGAAACATACGATTCTTTGACATTTGTACCCGAGTAATAAGTTGTCAATTTGCATCTCTTAGATAAAGTTGATTATCTTCCATATGGATAATATCACCTTTCTCAAGCAACTGACCAAGACTAAGAATGTTGCTCTTCATACTAGGAATATAGTAGACATCAGAAATATGCATGATTTTTCCTTTTTTTTTATAAACTTGAATTTTTCCTTTCCCCGCAACCAGTAACTTCAAGCCATCTCCAAGACTTATCGATCCACCAAATTCTTCTTTGAGATCCACGAAGCATTCCTTTCAGTCACACATATGGTTGGCCGCTCCAGAATCAAGATACCAAACATCTGTTTCCCCAATAGATTCTTTGTGTACTATCAACAAAGCTGGTTCTTCATCAATATCATTGGAGGCTTCAGCTAAGTTGGCATGTTCTTCAGATTTGGTGGAACATTGAAAAGAGTAATGTCCAAATTTTTGACAATGAAAACATTGAACATTTGCTTTACCTCTGCCATATCCTCCGCGACCTGGACTTCGTCCACGAGAAGATGCCTCTCTACGTTGGAAAGTATACCCTCGAACATGTTCACTATTTGAATTGTCAAAAGTGAGTTTTGATTCCAATGCTTAATTCGTTGAACCTGACTGAGAATTCTTTCATATACGTTGTTCATAAACTCTCAGAGAACCCAAAAGTTCCTCTATACTCATCATTTCTAGATTCTTTGACTCCTCTATAACTGTTACTACATGCTCAAAATCATGAGTGAGAGATCTCAGTATCTTCTCCATTACATGAACATCTTCAAGCTTTTCTCCATTCCTCTTCATTTGATTGACAATTGCAATAAGTCGTGAGTAATAATCTAAGACTGATTCTCCTTCTATCATGTGAGCTGCTTCAAACTCATATTTGAGAGTCTGCAATCTTACCTTCTTTACTCTTTCAACTCCTTTGTAAATTGTGCTCAAGTTGTCCTAGACCTCCTTACTGCTTATTACTTCATAAATTTTCTCGAACGTATCATCCTCCAATCCTTGGTATAATAGGAAAAGAGCCTTCTTATCTTTTTTTCGTTGATCTCTAAAAGTATTCTTCTGGTCAGTAGTGTAGAGAGCTTCAGCTTCTGGACTTGGTTCGACATAGCCATTACAAACTACCTCCCACAACTCTTGTGAACCGAACAAGGCTTTGAACTGGATACACCACCTTTCGTAGTTTTCTTTTGTTAACTTAGGAACTTGAAGCTAGACCAAGTTTGATGTCATGAGATAAAAAAATGAAACAAGAAACAAGGAAAAGAACTAGGCTCTAATATCACTTTGTTGGTGTTTAATTTTAAGAAAGATGTTGAAAAAAAATCAAAACACTTAAGAACTAATGATTTATTACTCAACAAAATACGAACTCATACATCATTATTTGATCATTGACTCTTTTATAGAAGAGTTGTGCAACTAACAAATGGTAACAAACAGAAGAAAAAAAAAAAAAAAAAAGCCTAAATAAATGATAGAGATAACAGGGGAAGTTGGTAGAAAAATAGAATAGCCAACTAAAGACTCGGTTTTGTTGTTATTTTGAAGACTTGGTCTTGATCACATGCACACAAAAAATATCTTTTGATTTGTTACTTCCAACAGAAACTTCATGCCTACATACACCACACAAGTGAAGACACTAGCAGCTGTCACAAGGAGTAGAGTTCAAGCAGTTGCTGTCACACAAAGAAGGAAGCGAGGGCAAAGTGCGTGCAGGTCATAAAGTCACGTACCCATGCAGCGCAGAATTTTCTCCAGCCCATTAAACAATTACAAGCAGAACGTCCAGGCCATACACGAGCAGCAGAGGCCATGCACCAGAATAGTCGCGATTCGGCGGCGGCTCATCAGTGATTCTGCAAAGAATTTTTCGCAATCTTGCAGCGATTTCTGGAGAGATCCTTGGCATGAGTTGAACCCTATTTGGCAACTTATAAAATATGTTTTTAGTCACATAATAGGGGGATCCAGTAGCCACACAAACACAGCTGTTGAGAGGGGGCAAAGAAGAGCTTGAACATTGGTGTTGAGGGCCATCCTTGGAAGACCTGAGCTGCATATTTTTTACAGCCGTCCACCATCGTTCTTGGCAGATTTCAACACCGCTTTAGAAAAGCTTTTGGCTGCCGTTTACAGTCTTTAGAGAGGGCTTTAGTGTGAGGTTGAAGGAAGGCTAAAAACATATCTTTTGCAACGTTCAAACCAGCCCGTAACGCAGTTCTCTGGGAGAATTCTGCAGCAGATTTTCGCTTGGCTTTCGGCCACCTTGTTCAGATCTTTGTGAAGAGTTTTGGACATGGATTAAGAGGTTGGTTTTGTAACACATAAACTATAGTAGGAAACAACAGCTAGTCATAGTAAATAATTTATCATTAATGTAGATTAAGTCAATCGCTTAATTCTAGGAATTAGAATCACGTGTAAATAGCTGTCAATTAACTATTGATTTAGGAATTAGCTATTAGCTGTCAATTCTTAATTCTAGGAGATTAGTATTAATTTGCAAGAGATTGACTCCATGACATTTGTATATATTTACCTCTTGGAATTAATAGAATGATGCTATTTGCTCCAATATCTCCATATGGTATCAGAGCAACAATCCTAAGCCAATCTCTCTTTTCCTCTCTCCATTTTCCCTCACGCACAAACTCAGTTCAGCCACAGACACCTCTGCACATTTCTTCTTCTTCAAACAATGGCCTCACAAGATCTAACACTTGCTGCCACCTCGCAACCAGTTATTCCCAATCCCCACGAACCTAATCATCCTCTTATTGCCATAAACATCTCCTCCCATTCCACCATAAAACTCACACCTACAAATTATCTCTCATGGAAATTACAGTTTCATGCAACCTTAATTGGCTAGAATCTTGAAGGATATATTGATGGCTCAAGTAATGCACCATCTCCCACCATTACCACTGATGGCAAGGAGTCACCAAATCCAGCATTCCAAACATGGCTTCGACAGGACAAATTAATCTTTAGCACCATGGTCGTATCATTGTCGGCTGCAATTGTTCCACTCTTAAACCGTGCTTCCACCTCTCGTGATGCCTGGATGATCCTTGAAAACACATATGCAAAACCCACTCATGGTCATATTAGGCAAATTAAGGAGCAACTAAAGAATCCAATCAAAGGCTCGCGTACCATTAGTGAATATATGCAATATATTCAAAGCCGTGCCGATGAGCTTGCGATTCTGGGCAAACCATATGATGAAGAGGACTTGATTGAAAAAGTCCTCAATGGTCTAGATGAGGAATACAAATCCATTGTTGGCGCCGTTAACGCTCAAGATACGACCATCTCATTTGATGAGCTTCATGAAAAACTTCTGAACAAGGAAACGACGTTGCGTCAATCCCAACCACCACAACCAGCCTCTCTTCCAGCAACAGCAAATCCAACAACCGTGAATCCTCGGAGCAAATCATGGCGTCCTCCTTTCAATTCATCAGCTCAATCATCACCAAACCAATGGTTGTCATCTAACAATTCTCGGGCTGAAAGACCTCCACCACGTCCTTATCTTGGAACATGTCAGGCGTGCAATACTCAAAGGCACACAGCCAAACGATGCCCACGATTTCGATTAATTTCGACTAAACCCAATTTAGGCTACTCATCAACAGCCCCACGGTCATTAGGTTTATGACCAACAAATCCACATTCATCATCTCCTTGGTAACCTCGAGTCAACTATACAACAACTAGCACATCCGACACTCCATCATGGCTCCTTGATAGTGGCACATCTCATCATGTCACCACCAACTTGAATAATCTCTCACTTCATGCACCGTACGATGCTCATGATGATGTCATGATTGGCGATGGCACGGGTCTTCAAAATACCCACATTGGTTCTACATCTCTTTCTTCCTCCACTCGGGATTTTAAATTACATAATGTTCTGTGTGTTCCCACCATGAAAAAGAATCTCATTTCCATTTCTCAAATGTGCCTCACCAATAACGTTTCTATTGAATTTTTACCATCTAGTTTTCTGGTGAAGTACCTAAGCACGGGAGCAACACTTTTGAAGGGACCAACTAAGGATGGCGTGTATAAGTGGCCAATCACTTCAACAAACAAATCTCCTCTTGTTCTCTTCTCTAACTTCAAGACAATAACTGCCAAATGGCACAATCGTCTAGGTCATCCTGCTTCTCCAATTTACAAACATGTCATCTCTAAATTTCAATTACCGGTTTCTGTCTCCTCCACAAATAACCATTGTAATGCTTGTAGCTGTAATAAAAGTCATAAGCTTCCATTCTCTATGTCTTCTCTTGTCTCTACAAAACCTCTTGAAATAATTCTCTAATGTTTGGACCTCTCTTATGCATTCATATGATGACTTCATATACTATGTCATTTTTGTTGATCACTTCACCAAATATGTCTGGTATTATCCGCTTAAACGTAAATCTGATGTCTATGAAGTCTTCATCCGATTCAAAGCGCTTGTATAAAATTATTTCAATCACAAAATTAAAACCTTATACTCTGATAATGGTGGGGAATATCAAACTCTTAATTCATTTTTAGCTACAAATGGCATCACTCATTTAACCACTCCACCACATACACCTGAACACAATGGATATTCTGAAAGACGACATCGTCACTTTATAGAAACTGGTCTCTCCCTACTCATACATGCATCCATTCCTCTAATCTACTGGAATCATGCCTTTGCTATAGCTGTTTACCTCATCAATCGGCTTCCTACACCCACACTTAACATGTCCTCTCCATTCGAGAAAATCTTTGGCACCACTTCCAACTACTCTAAACTTAAAATTTTTGGTTGTCTTTGTTATCTGTGGCTTCGACCGTACAATAATCATAAACTTGAAGCCCGATCCACTCCTTGTGTCTTTCTTGGCTACTTTTCCACCCAAAGTGCATATCTGTGTCTTGATACCAACACATCTCACCTTTATATTTCTCGTCATGTCAAATTCGTTGAATTAGTCTTTCTCTTTAAATCTATTCACACTCATTTCAGTCCCGAGTCAACCACCATTTCTCATTGGTTACCACCAGCCTACATAATTTCCATAGATACTTCTGCTGCTACTACACTCAACACGTCATCGGCGGAAGGTCTCTTAAATGTTGTCCCTGTACGAAGGACACCAACACCAGAAAATCCCAACACCCTCAATCAATCTTCGGCGACCAATACACTTCCATTGATCCACCAACCACCACCAAAGACCAAACCCTGCTACCTTCTTCATCCATTCCCAACCCAACACGAAACCAAAATTCATCGCCCACTGCATCCAACCATATAGACCCAACTAACACCCATTCCATGACCACAATAGCTAAAAATTATATCCATAAACCAATCAACAAGCTCAATCTCAATGCTTAACTCATCTCATCTGATGACCTAAAACAAACAACACTGACCCAAGCCTTAAAAGATATCAAATAGCGTCATGCAATGTCTGAAGAGTATGATGCTTTTATTCGGAATGGTACATGACAGCTTGTTCCACCTAATCAAGCCTACAATCTTATTGGATGTAAGTTAATTTTTCGTACTAAACACTTACCGTATGGTTCTGTTGATAGGTACAAAGCACGTTTAATAGTTAAAGGTTTCCATCAACGTCCAGGAATTGACTACCATGACACTTTCAGTCCAGTTATCAAACTAACAACAATTCGCCTAGTTCTCACCATTGCAATTAGTCATGGATGGACACTATGACAACTTGACATCAACAATGCCTTTCAACAAGGCCATCTCACTGAAGATGTCTTCATGTTACAACCTCTAGGTTTATTGATAGAGAATATCCAGATCATGTGTGCAAATTGCACAAAGCCATCTATGGTTTGAAACAAGCTCCACAAGCATGGTACCATGAGTTATGACAATTTCTTCTTACTGAGGGATTCAAAAACTCACGTGCAGATACTTCCTTCTTCATCTACAACAATACAAATATCATGATTTACTTGCTAGTATATGTAGATGACATCATCATCATAGGAAGCGACAACTCCATCGTGCAACGTTTTGTTACTCAACTTACAGCACGGTTTTCCTTAAAGGATCTTGGCAGTCTCTCTTATTTTTTGGGTGTTGACGTTCTTCCACATAAGCATGGTCTCCTTCTCTCGCAACGTCGCTACATTAATGATTTTCTCACACGCACTCATATGATTGATGCCAAGCCAGTTCTTACACCTTTAGGAACAGATCAAACTCTGAGTCTTCACAATGGCACCACCTTGACAAACGCTTCAGAATATCAAACTATTGTTGGCAGTCTTCAATATTTAACTCTCACACGACCTGACATCGCATTTGTAGTAAACAAGCTCTCTCAATTCATGAACCGTCCTATGACAGATCACTGGAATGCAACCAAATGACTATTACGATACCTTTGTGGCACATCTGATCATGGAATAATACTTCATTGCAACCAAACACTTTCTCTCCATGCTTTCTCAGATGCCAATTGGGCTGGTAACAAAGATGACTACACATCAACTAGTGCTTACATTGTTTATCTTGGTCGCAGTCCAATTTCTTGGAGTTCTAAGAAATAACGCACAGTTGCATGCTCGTCAACTGAAGCTGAGTATTGTGCTGTTACAGCAACTACTACCGACTTGCGTTGTATCTGTTCACTTCTTACCGAACTTGGAATACGGACTTTGCAAGCTCCGGTCATCTACTGTGACAATATTGGAACCACTCATCTCTGTTCCAACCCAGTCTTCCACTCTCGAATGAAGCATGTCACCATTGATTTTCACTTTATCTGTGAGCAAGTCCAAAGTGGGGCCCTCCGTGTCACCCATGTCTCCTTTGCAGATCAGCTAGCTGATGCGCTCACAAAGCCACTCACATGCGCTTAGTTTCTTCATCTCAAGGACAAGATTGGAATCTCCACTAGGAGCTCCAACTTGAGGGGGCATATAGAAGGAAACAACAGCTAGTCATTGTAAATAATTTATCATTAATGTAGATTAAGTCAATCGCCTAATTCTAAGAATTAGAATCACGTGTAAATAGCTGTCAATTAACTACTGATTTAGGAATTAGCTATTAGCTGTCAATTCTTAATTCTATGAGATTAGTATTAATTTGCAAGAGATTAACTCCATGACATTTGTATATATTTACCTCTTGGAATTAATAGAATGATGCTATTTGCTCCAATATTCTCCATATAAACCACAGATTTTCAGCAGCCTTTGGAGACATTGTTATGGCTGAACATCAACTCATTGTCAACGTTTGAAGGTTTAGTAGAACATCAACATCAACATTGATGATTCATGGTGTAAGCAAGAGAAACAAGATTGGATGTTTAATAATGAGAGAGCCGAGTTCAAGCAAGAGAACAAGGGGATTCACACTTTCATAAAAGAATTTCTTTTTACTCTTCAACTTTATTTATTTAAACAATGTTAATTGATCTATTTTGTGGATTGATGATGAACTAAATCCTAGATCTAGGGTTATGATGTAACCCTAACTCATGAACTCACCTTATTGATATTGTTTTAACTCATTTCTCATTATTTTATATTCTGTTCTATTTTGATCTTGATACGCCTAAATTAATTGATGACAAGTTTAAATGACTTGACAACTGTGAATGCGTTTAACAAAAGTAATCATGTGTTTAGATATGAAATAGAATGATAAGAATTAAATGTGCTTAGGTTAATTAATCGTCATAGGAATATAGTCAGTTAATTAATTTAGGTAAGTTCACTCAATCGTTTGAAAGAGGCTTGTGGGTAATTTGGTGCTCGATCAATCACATGATAGAAATAAATTAATAATAATTGAAATATAGGTTGGGTGAATTGGTATGATGCAATTGTAACTTTAAAATCTCGTTCTCCTTGATTGTGATTTATTTTATAATTTTTTTTCATTATTTATTTTATTTTATTTTCATTTAATTTTTATAATGTATTATTTTACTAGTTTGGATGAGATATATATAGCCTTGAATGGTTTTATACTTAATTTGGATAATTTCCATGGGAACGATATTTTACTTATCACTCTATTACTTATGAACCGTGCATACTTGTACGAATTTCCAGTGTAAATTTTGTATTACGTTTTTATTGAGTGTATTACACACTAGAAATTTGCCATCAGTGGTCCATGGCTATTACACTCATTTACTACCCAATTAACTATTATCTTTCTCATGTGATCATTTTAATCAAATATGTATTTTTTAAATTTCATTTTAATCATGTTTTAATAGTAGGTGAAACGAAACTATCCATATAAATGTTATATGAAAAAGACACCATAGATATAAAGTTAAGATTACTAGTCATTGAATTTTAATATAAGGACAATTTTTAAATATTAAAATTAAAATATATATATTTATAAGAAAATGAATAATACTAGGTTTCCTCAAAGTTTTGTTCAAATTCATGCTCAAATGTCTTTATGGAAAAACCATGTTGTATAAGGTGTGGGCCAAATGGCATGACGTTTTCAACAAGGCATGCAATCTTTGATTCTCGAAAAAAGTGACTACATAGCTTCTTTATAGCAACGCAAGACCTATGGTCATCTCAAGCTCCACCTCCAAAATATTTTTGCGAGCTCTCGATTCTTGGTTTCCCTCGAAACTTCCCAAAATACCCAACAAAGCATCAATTCATTGACTACATGGAGTCCTATGCTTCACATTTCAACATCTATCCAAAGCTCAAGCAAGCTGTGTTCAACCATGGTTGTGAGTCTTGGAAGGTCCAAACTCAGGATTGTTAGTACATTTCATGGTGGCTGATTGTTTCCACCAACGAGAATGTTAAGCCCATTAAGCCTAACATCTTTGGCATTGATAGGTTTGATGGACTTTAGTGCACACAAGTGAATACAAGTCTGAATCTGTGTTCAAGAACCAGTAAGTCATGTTTGATGGGTATGGAAATTCTGACATAGAAGTCAGCTTAGTTCTATGTTCAGTACATTTCAAGGTGGCTAATTGTTGCCACTGGTGAGAATGTGGAGCCCATCAAGCTTATGTCGAGCTCATCCAGCTTGATATCTTTGGTATTGATAGGTTTGATGGACCTATAGTGCACACAAGTGAATACAAGTTTAGTTTTATGTTCAGGAACCAGCGAGTCATGATCATGGCACTACAACAAAATAGCGCATTAATACCGAATTATCCATACCGGGCACTAAAAGCCTGGTATGGATAATCAACAATAATAATTAAAAAATTGAAGGAGAGAGTATCCATACTAGGCGTCATATGGCCTGATATGGATAATCTCTCATCCATACCGAGCGTCATGCCGCCCAATATGGATAGGATTATTTTTTTAATCCATACCGGGTACCCGACTCATTCGGTATAGATAATTAGGATATCCATACCGGACGGATCGGGTGTCCAGTATGGATAATCCATTTTTTAAAAAATTTAAAATTGACAGATTATCCATACTGTCCGATATGAATTGATCCATAATCCATACTAGACAGGTCGGGTGACCGGTATGAATTAAAAAAATAAAAATATATTATAATATCCATACCGGACGTTTGACCCATCCAGTATGGATATTATGGATAATCCATATTGGTCCGGTTGGATGCCCGGTATGGATTATCCACTTATTTAAAATAAAAGGATTATCCATATCGGGTACCCGACCTACCTAGTATGGAAAAACTAGGTATTAAACCTACCCGTCGACCTCTCCCTCATTTCCTCAATTTTCTTTCTCTCTCTATCTTTTTCTCACTCATTCTCTCTCTACAAACCCTAGCCACCTCTGCTGTCACCTCATCGTCGCTTCAATCGCCGTCTAACATCGCTACCGTCTCACTCCATCACCGACCTGCTAGTGAGAGGTATATTTTTCTTCTTTTCTCCTTCTCACGTGGTTCTTATTCTTCTTTGGTATCCTCCTCTTCTTCTACGGCCCATCTTTTTCTCCTTTTCTTCTTCTTTAGCTTCTTAGTCTTCATATTGTTGTTCTTGCTTAGGTGAATGGGATGGCCGAACTGTCGTCCGACCGTCGCAACGGCAGTTCGACCATTACCATTTTTTTTTTTAATTTTTGACTTTTTTTTTTTTTTTTTTTTGCAGCTTATTCACCCATTGGATCCTCCTATGCTATTTTAAATTATTTGTAGAAGAGGTATGGACTTCCGTCCAGTATAGACTTTAGTGTGTTCAAAATGTTGAATTTGAAATTATTACTTACAGATATTTATGATTTTGAATTTTGGATGATGATATGACGTATATATGATGTTTGCCTGAAAATTTATGAGTTGGAGTTATTGTTTAATTACATTTTGGAGTATGGACTTTAGTGTGGTGGATTGTGTATGAAACGTTGAATTTGAAATTGTTATGTACAAATATTTATGATTTTGAATTTTGGATGATGATATGATGTATATATGATGTTTGCGTGAAAATTTATGAGTTGGAGTTTTTGTTTAATTACATTTTGGATTATTGAATAGAATCCATATTGATTCTTGAGTTAGTCGTAAAAATAAGGGATATTTGTAAAAAAAACCCCCTGAGAAGCAAAATAATAAGAAAATACCCCAATTTTCTTTTATTAGGGAAACTACCCCCCACTGTTAAAATCCGTACAAACCGTTAGAGATTTCCATCCACAATTGTTAAAAGTCCAAAATGCCCTCAGTTTGGGGGGGTATTTTCCAATTATTTTGTTTTTCAAGAGGGTTTTTTCATAATATCTCTCTCATCAACTTATCACAATTGAGGGCATTTTGGACTTTCAACAATTATGGATAGAAATCTCTAACGGTTTGTACGGATTTTAACAGTAGGGGGTAGTTTCTCTAATAAAAAAAAAGTTGGGGTATTTTCTTATTATTTTGCTTTTCAGGGGGGTTTTTTACAAATATCCCTGAAAACAATTGTTTTGTGGTGTTATTAATGATTATCATAGTATAATTACATATTGTTTTATTGAATATGAAACTTGCACAGCAGAAGTGTAGTATTTACTTATTTGTTTAAGAAATTTCATGTTTACTAGATTTCAAATTGAGTTATTAAATAGTAGACCTGATATTGTGAGATAATTGAATCTAGATTATGTGAATATGATCATGAATTGGTTTCCAAAGATAATGGATAAAAATGGATAAATAGATGTTATTAATTATTCATTGATGTATAATGATTCATTATTTGGAACCATAATAATTTAATGTAGTTTAACATTATGTTGTTACGTGTTTTGTTTTTTAGTATTAAATGTTTTCAAATGGATAAGGAGTGGTTAAAATTTTCAAGGTTAATATCCTAAACTCATTAAATTGAGGCCTAAGATTTAAATTTGTAGTATTTTTAACAATTTTTTCTTTCGTTTTTCAACTTTTAGAATGTCGAAAGAATATATGGATGGAGCTAAAAATTTTGTTGAGACTGTGAACAAACATTTAATAAATTTTGGTTTCATCCATTGTCCTTGTATAAAATGTCTCAATGGGAGGTATCATGACACTAAGATAGTGTATAAGCACTTGATCATTAATATGATGGATCCTCAGTATACAACTTGATTCATGCATGGGGAACCCATGAAAACTTCTACACCTGTTGAAAACACTTCTAATACATTTAGAATATTTAGTGATGCAAATCTTGAAACTCATTGTAATGTTGAACCTGATGTTGAAGTAAGAGAGGAAGATATGACTTCTACTTTGGAAGAGGTTGAAACTCCTTTATATGAAGGTTGCTCAAAGTATACAAAATTATTTATTGTTGTAGCTTTATATAAACATAAAGCTACTTATAGTCTATCTGATAAGGGGTTTGATGAACTTCTTAATATCGTTCGAGATATGTTGCCATCAGATAATGTTCTACCAAAATCATTGTACTCAACAAAAAAATTGTTGAAAGTGTTTGATTTAGGGCATGAGAAAATCTATGCATGTATCAATGATTGTTGTCTGTTTAGAAAGGAATTGGAGCATCATGAAAAATGTCCAAAATGTGTTGATTGTAGATGGAAAGTAAACGAAGTTACAAAAAAAATTCATAAGGGAGTACCGACTAAAGTACTTCGATACTTTCCAATCATACTGTGGTTTAGGAGAATGTTTACATTAACTGAAATGACTAATGACTTGAGATGACATTCTACTCATACAAGCTAAGATAGAAAGATGCGTCATCCCGTTGATTCTGAAGCTTGGAAGACTATAGATAGGAAATGACCATCTTTTGCTTCAGAGCCATGCAATTTGAGGTTGGGCTTAGCTACGAATGGATTTAATCCTTATAGCAACCTAAGGTTACAGTTGTTGGCTGGTGGTGTTAGTTACATACAATCTATCTCCCTAGAAGTGTATGTCGAAAGAAAATTTGATGCTAACACTATTGATTCCAGGAAAAAAACAACTTGGGAATGATATTATGTATACTTATAGCCACTTGTTGAAGATTTGAATGAATTATGGCACTCGGGAGCACAAGTATATGATTCATCTACTAAGTCCACCTTCAACTTAAAGGCTATCTTAATGTAGACCATCAATTATTTCCCTGCGTATGGAAACTTAGCAGAATGTTGTGTGAAAGGTGAATATGTTTGTCCTATATGTGAGTTGAATGTACATTTACAAATATTGAAATATAGTAATAAACATGTGTATATGGGTCATCAGCGATTTCTTCCAAAGAATCATGTTTTTCGAAAGAAGAAATCATGGTTTAATGGGAAAGAAGAAATTGATGATCCTCAGAAATTTTTGATGGTAAATAAGTTCGAATTGCATGTGCGGAAGTTAAAAACGATTGTGGAAAATAAGTAAAAGGGAAAAGGAAAAGAAAATGGCATTCTATATGGAAAAAAAATATCGATATTTTTTTATCTTCCGTATTGGGAGGTAAGATTTTTAAATCAATAGATAATGTAACTTTTTCTAATATATTTAGCATTTCTTTAAATTTAGCATTGTTGATTTTTACAGGATTTGTGCTTGCGTCATAATTTGGATGTGATGCACATTGAAAAAAAACATTGGTGAGAGTGTTGTTGGTACGTTGTTGGACATCCATGGAAAGACTAAGGATGATGTTAATTCTCGTAGAGATCTAGAAGACATTGGGATTAGACAAGACCTTCATGTGAAAGAGGATGGAGATAAACTGTATTTGTCTGCAGCACCACACACTCTATCAAAGGTAGAAAAACAACAATTTTGTAAGAGGTTGTTCAATTTAAAGCTATCTGATGGTTATGCTGCAAACATATCTAATTGCATTTCATTGAATGAATACAAGATAGTTGAACTTAAGTCTCATGACTATCATGTATTGATGCAACATTTGTTATCGGTGGCAATGCGAGGTCTCTTGCCTAAAGGGTCGAGAATTGTCATATTTCGATTGTGTTAATTTTTTAATGCAATTTGCCAAAGAGTGTTGGATAGAAATAAGTTAGATTTATTGGAAGATGAAGTTGTAGTTACGATGTGTATGCTTGAATGTTATTTCCCTCCTTCTTTCTTTGATATAATGGTTCATCTTATAATTCATCTAACAAGATAAGCTCGCTTATGTGGACCAGTTCAATATCGTTGGATGTACCCTTTTGAAAGGTTATTCTTATACTATTTTTCACATATGAATTAATATTAATGATATCCACACATTTCATTTACTTTTATATATTTATTTTATAAATTTATGAAGGTGTTAAAATGATATGTAATAAATCATGCACGACTAGAGGGTTGCATAGCAGAATGCCATTTGGTCGATGAATGTATGCAATTTTGTAGTAGGTATGTACCACAAACAACAGATGTTGGTGAAAAGCATAATAGAAATGAAGATATTGTGTTTCAAAATGTAGTGGAAGGACATCCCACATCTGCACTGACATTAAAAACGATTTCTGCGAACAAACTACGGATTACACACATATATATATTGTTGAATAGTGCATTAGTAGAGTCATACATTAAGTAAGTGGTTTAAATTGAAGTTGAATATAGTATAAATATCAGTTAAAATTACTAACGTTATACTTATTTGGTCATGTTGTTGTTATTTATATAAATATTTTATTAGCATGCATTTGGAAGAGCTTTAACAATTAGATCCTAATCTGTTAAGTAGATCAACTTTGTTGCAAATGACACATACCAGAGAATTTCTAACATGATACAGAAACAAGGTGAATTCACTAACTTATACGTTAATAAGTTGATGTATTTACTTTAGTTTTTTGTCCTTGAAAATCTAAATTGTAATCTCCCAAAGTAGGTTCTCGATGAATCAAATACCACAGATATAACCCCAACTTTAAAGCTTCTAGCACTTGGACCAAGTACGCAAGTCATATGCTATTCTAACTATGTTGTTAATGGGAAACGATACTGCATAAAAAGTAGTGAGAAAACTACGCAAGATAGTAATGTTTCCCTGGAAGTAGAAAATATTTGTAATGAAAGAGATGATACTCAAGTTGTCAAGAAGATTGTTTACTATGGAGTTTTAAGGGAAATACTTTTGTTGGATTTCTTAGCATTTCATGTTCCATTGTTTAAGATGTGATTGGATGAGTAGTGCAAATGATGTTAGAGAAGAAGATAGGTTTACACTAGTTAATTTTAGTCCACGTGGAAATAAATGGGATAGAGATCCTTTTATTTTAGTCTCACAAGCAACAAAAGTGTTTTATTCTAGGGAAAATGATAACTCTAATTGGTATGTTGTCCTAAAAGCACCTCCGAGAGGTTTTCATGATCTAGAGAAGTTTGATGAGCATGCTTACATGAAAACTACACCATTAGATGTGTCTAAATCTGATGCTAGTATGGATGATAGTGAGGATTATGCTTGGATAGATTGTGAGGAATTGGTTGTAAACATGTAATGTTGATGAATATAATCATATTTTCATATTTTATTTACAATCTATGTTTATGTATATATATTGTTTGTGTTTATAGTTGCGTGGAGACAGAGTCTCTAAAGTGATTAGATTTGTTGTGAAATTACTTTGTTATTTACATTGCAGGTGAACTAAATTTTTGGTAAGGTCAAAAAACAGGGGAAACTCTATCAAAATTTCTGTAAAATGGATTGACTTTATATCAATAATTTTATATATTGATAATGTTATCCATGAGTTTGCTACTAATATATGTTATTTCCATAATATTTTCAGATGTCGACTGAAGGAACATCGACTGGTCAGTCTTCAGGTAGCTCTAGTGGAGAGAAAAAAAGAAAAAGAAAAAGTCTCAACCGTTTGGATTATGATAAAATGACCAAGGTCAAAGCCACAGGGATACAAATTAATGAAGTTGGACAACCAATTGGAGAAAATTCGGTGATCTACAGTTCAGGTTGTGGAGTCATTGCAGCTCAGATGATACCTATAACTTAAAGTAGCTGGAATAATGTACCACAATCTTTAAAAGATACAGTGTGAGAGAATATAAATGTATATACTGGTTTCATTTATTTATAATATCAATATTACATATTTATTTTTGTAATATATTTAATTACTTTTAACCAATTTATAACTGCAGTTACGACTTGGTGCTGATGAGTCAATGAAAGTTCATACGTTAAAATCAATGAATGAGTGTTGGAGACACTATAAAGGTAGAATAACAAAACAAATTAGAGACATTCCCCCTGGTCCTGATGCACACAGAAGATATGAAATGGTAAAACCAGCTAACGTTAGTGATCAGGATTGGATAGCATTTGTCAATCAGCGATTGTCTTCAGAATTTGCGGTAATCTTACAATTCATATTCTCAACCTGGCATAAACACTAACGTTTACTGGATTTTGATAAAATTTTACAATATTTCAGGATACTAGTAAGCATTATAGTGAGTTGTCAAAGAAGAATCGTACCCCACATATATCAAGTCGTAAAGGAATGACATGACTACGGAAAGATTTGGTAAGACTTTACTATATTGTGATGATCGTATTACATGTGTATAGTTTTTGTTTTTCGAACTTGTATATACTTTTGTGGATATCAATATCAATGTTAGAGAGCGAAAAAAGTGGCTGCAAATGAAGATCCCAAAGTCAATAGAGTTAACATTTGGATAGCCAGTTACAAGCACAAAAGTGGAAACGTAGTGAATGAGAAAACTGTTGATAAAATTGTATGTTACGTTATTTTGATCAAATATTATGTTTATTGTATTATTTAATGTGTATAGTTTTTTTAATGATAATATCATGTGACATCATTTATAGGCACAAATGGAGTCACTACATCAAGAAACCTAACATTTAATTGGAAATGATGCTATCTCACAAGTTATGGGTAAGGAGCATCGAGGTAGAGTTCGAGGAATGGGTCATGGTGTAACACCATCTATTATACAAGCATCTGTGGTTGGTAAACAAATTTTAGCACAATATTAACAACATGTCGATGGTGAGATGGCAACCATGAAGCAGACAATTGCTAATTTGACAAATTTGCTCATGACTCATTTGCCCAACATAGATCAAGCTCAAGTATTGGCATGTATGCCTCCCATCCAACCGGTAAACGACTCAACTCCTTTATAATTTGCTTATATCTATTTTTTGGTACTTTTTTATTTTTTTTTTCATTTTTATGTTTTCTCATAAGTGGATGTAATCATTTTTTTATACTTTTTTGCTATGTCTGTGTTTGTAAATATATATATTGTTTGCGTGAAATGTTAGTAAGAAATATTGTTTTGGTTGAATCGATTGTTAAAGATTTGAGAAGTTTGATAAAATTGCAGGGGAATTAAATTTGTGGTAAGTTCGAAAAACAAAGAAAACTCTGTCAAAATTTGTATAAAATTGATCGAATTTATATGCATTGTTTTATATATTGCGTTTGTTGTCTACATGTTGTCAAATAGGGGTACTTATAAAATTTTTTTCCTCAATATCCATGTTTCCTAACAATAATGCTATTTATTGTTTTCGTAGACACAGTATTCAAGTGGCTCAAATCCTATGGGATCTAGTAAAAGTGTTCAATTTACTGAACCTTTAGCTAAGGTAAAATATATGCTGGATTTATATTATTTATTGATTCAATTCAATTTCTTATATATATATATATATATATATAAGTATTTAAATTTTTTTATAGAACTAAATATTTAAGATATTGTGCATACAGTCCATATCTCGGGGTTCCTCAAGCCAAGCTGGTGGATCGAACAACAATCAATGCAAATTATTAGATTGGATGGGGAAAGGAATCGTGGTGGCTGAAGCGGAAATTGACTCAAATGACCCCTATGCTAAAGTTCATCACCTCGAGTTTGGTCCAGATTTTTGGCGCGTTTCCATCAAGAAAGTAATGGTTAGTGTTTCGCTGTCTCGACCTACCAACGAGATACTAACTTTAGAAGATGCATTAAATTCATTTATTGTTTGACCAGCAAAATATATTGTATCTTAGCATTATGTACTGAGGTATTATTATAATATTTCATAATTTACGTTTAATTGTGGATTATGTAATTTAAATGTTGTTAATTTATTTAAATAACATATATTTATAACATTTATGTACGTTAACAACTTTATTGGAATATTAAAAAAAAATCACCAATTTAATTTTTTTTTTTTTTATTGTTAAGATTTTCCATACCAGGCACCTACTCGGTATGGAAAAAATAATAATACCGGGTCGAGCCCGGATTGAAATATATATCCATACCGGGTGGGCACCCGGTATAGATACTAACATATCCATACCGGGTATCCACTCGGTATGAATACTCATATATCCATATTGGGTCGTAATCCAGTATGGATAATAAATATCCATACCGGGCAGCCCGATATGGATATAGTGGGTCGACCCATGGGTCGGCCCATATGTTTTCATATCCATACCGGGCATAACCCGGTATGAATATTTATTATCCATACCAGATTACGGCCCAGTATGAATATATGAGTATCCACACTGACAGCAAGCACGTCGACGTGCTTGTTGCCCAGTATGGTTGGGCTTTTTTATTGTAGTGTGGTTTAAAAACTTAATGAGTTTCATTGGCTTCTTGCTAATCGGCACTTTGTCAATCTAAGAACCCCTAAATCGAAGGTGTTACTTACCGAAGGTGGGTACTCAACCCATATCAGCGGAACTCGACCCAACTGGATCGAACTTGGCTAGTCCATCCATCACAAAAGTGGTCGAAAATCATCCCAAAAACCACCAAAAAATGGGCCAAAATCCACTCACAACAATATACAAGAAGTCAACAACCATAAGCAAACCACATAGTCACACAAATGAAAGTCTAATCAAAGAAGTGAAACCTTCACTCACAGACAATTCGGTGATGGTGACGACTTGATAAAAATAGCATCAATGACACAAAGGGGAAGCGAAAGAGACTTGAACTACTGTGCAGAGGAGAGAGAAAGAGGTCTAATGCCAATAAAGAGGGATTAGCTTCAGCTTTGGCGACAGCAACAACTCGTGAAATGGCAATGATGATGGTGACGACTCATTGGAACGGCAACGATGACGATGATGTTAGAGAGAAGAGTGATGTTAGAGGAGAAGGGAGAGAGAGAGAATAAGAGGGTTTCAATGTGGTGTGTTTTATATATATGGTGAGAATAATTTTGTCATGGCCCCTGACATTTAAAGAAATTTTAGTTTATATTTTTAAATTTCAAAAGTTATAATTTCCCCCTTAAACAGAGTTTTTCGAGTATTCGCTGATTACTCATCAAGTAATCGATTACTCGCTACTCGCTAGATCGCCAATCGAATAGTGAATAATGAGTTTTGGAACATAGGTCATGGTTCATGGGTGTGGAAATGCTAGTATAGAAGTTGGTTTGGACCTTTGTAGACATAATGCTATGCCCCACATGGTTGTTGGGAACACTATACATGTCCTGCCTAGAGAGATGTTTGGTTTTTCAACATTTGGTATAGCCATGACACTAATAAAATGGTTGCCTTTAAAGCTAGTAGACAAGGTCCTACTATTAATGGCAATCTTCACTTTAGGCAGTATAGACCAATAGGGTGTTCGGCGACCGAAAACCGGCCCAATTGAGCTCAAAAATCTCACCGGAAAGACACTAGTGCTTGATGTTGGAGCTTTGTCCCAAATAACATCAGGCAAAATTAAGGTGATGAAAAATGTGCAGGAGATAACAAGAAATGGAGCCAAATTCACATATGGACAAGAGAAGGAGATTGATGCTATAGTCTTGGCAACTGGGTACAATAGTAACGTGCTTACTTGGCTCAAGGTAAAAACATTTTTTCATGACTTTGTTAACATCTATTTAGTTTTCGGTTCTATCATGTTGTGTATCACCTATCAATTTTGCTCAGTCAGAGAGAGAGCCAGAAGCCTACAAATCCCTTATTTTCTCCATGCAAAAAAGAATAAAATCAGTTGTATCCTGTTTGGATTATTCTACTTTTTTGAATATTACACCCAAAAAAAAAAAAAGATTTATTATTTTATGGGGTTTTTTTGTTATAATGTGTAACTATCATCAAATGTTGTGTATCTATTATTTTATCATTTGATCTTAAAAGCATGCCACAAATCACAATGATAAAAACAGCCAAGATATGGATATCGTCTCATAACACCAATATACATATCAATTTCTTTTTTATATGGCATTTAAGAAAAATTTACACCTTTTAAGATCAAATGATAAGAGGAAATTCTAATTGCCATCATCCAATTCAAAGTACCTCAAACACCTAATCACATGAAAAAAATCAGATAAAAAATTGAAAGAAATCATCAATTCTTTGTCAAACAAACAGTGTCTAGTTGGTGGTCCATGGCTATTACACTCATTTACTACCCAATCAACTGTTATCTTCCTCATGTAGTCATTTTAATCATATTTAATAGTAGGTGAAGCAAAACTATCCGTATAAATACTATGTTAAAAAGATACTATCTAAATTCAAAAGTTAAAAATTACTAGTAATTGAATTTTAATATAAGGATCCATGCAATTTTAAAATATTAAAATAAATATATACACAAGAAAATATATTACACTCATAATAAACTATCATATAATTATACAAATTCTATATAGGTATTAAATCTGTATCCACAAATAGAATTAACATGCCTGCATCCATCTCTATGGACAAACTATGTCGTTCAAGGTGCGCCAAACGGCATGACGTTTTCGACAACATATTGAGGTCCAGTCACTTACTCTCTCACCCACTAAAAGACATGCAAACCATCTAAATCATACAAATTTATATGTGACTCAAAAAGAGCCAACGTGGCCCAATTTAAACGAGTCATTTTCTCTCAAGACAATTGTATTACGTTACTCAAATGTTAATGTGTCTCTCCACTGTTTGTTTTTCACTGACATGGAAGCTACTTTAATCTCTCCTCCGTCTCTCTTCAGTACTGCCATTTCTATCTCAAACATTTTCACCAACTATTCAAAATCAAGAGTCGGTTTCGCTTGCCGTGGAAGAAGATGCAGTAATTCGATTCAAAAACGGAGATCATTCGCCACGATTGCATCCATTAACAATGATGTTTCTAGCTTAACAGATCCTGTTCAGGCTGAGGTCACATGGCAGATTATCGTTGGTGCTATAGGTATTCTATCATTAAGAGGAAAAAAAATGATAATTCTAGTCATTATATTCATATACAGGTTTGATTACTTTACTGATTAAGTAACCTTATTAATCAATAACAACTCTTGAATATAGATATAGTTGTGTTACTGAAATAATTTATTTATATGGTGCATGCAGCTGGGGTCACACCTTTCGTGGTTGCTGGAGTTGAATTCAGCAAAAGAATTGTAAATAAATATTAATTGCATAGGCTTAAATTTTATTAAATTAGAGAAAATTAAGTACGTACTTGTAGCGTTTGATTTCCGTTTTGAAAATTGCTTTTGAAGTAACTTTTGCGGCTGCAGATAGCACAAAGGAGATGTGAGGTGTGTGGAGGGTCTGGACTTGTATTAAGAGAGAAAGACTATTACAAGTGTCCCGAATGTGGTAATATATATGATTTATGATTTAATATCACATGCTTTTAACTTTTTAAAATCTTTAATTTTTTCTGCAATTAATTTGCAGTAATAATCCTTACAAATAACATCAAAGAATGAGTTTTGAATTAGCATAAAAAATAATAATAATAAAATAAGCTTTTTGACACCATTTGTATTTACAAACAAAGGTCGTGAGCTATGATATTTTGTGATATATTATTCAATTATAGTTCACAAGAAGTAATTATAGTGAGGTAACTCATCTTATTTGTTCGGTGCTAGTTAGAAAATTTTGCATATTTTTATATTTTTATTTTTTTAATAAAAAATACTTAAGTTTGTTGTTTATTTTCTTTTAATAATTGCTTCAATATTTATCTTTTAATCCACATTTGTTAATCAATTTGCAGGTGGATTTCTTCCATGGCAGTCTTGGAAAAGATTCTTCACTGGTTAAATTCTACAACGTGAAAACAATTCACAGGAGCAAATTATACCTTGCAGCTGGTCGAATCATATTTGGATGATCTTGTAAAAACATTGTTTTGATAGTTCACAAATAAAATCAGTAATTTAAGTACTTATAATTCAAGCCATGATACTAGTTTTCAAAGTAGTTTATGAATCGAATTAGTTTCATGATTGCATCATTTTATATAAAACTTATAAATAATCTTTAAATTATATGTCATATCATATTAATATGGTCTTATTTGTAATGCCCTTAAAATGAGTTAGACTTGCTACAAAATGAATTAGAAAATTAGTATCCAAGAGACCATAATTTAAGATCCAAATTCGTAATTTATTTGGAAATATTATTAATTAAGTTCGAATTAAATGGTTATTGAATTGATTTTCTTCTTTAAAAGCTAAAGTTCAACTGGCCAGAAACATTTGAGCCCGAAATTAGTTGTGCCCAATTGTTCTTGAAATGAAGAAGATCTCCACTAAATAAACCCATAAGACCTACAAAGTAAACCCATGATATTTAATGTTGATTTGCTCTAACTCCACTCCACAGTTTTCTAAATACACCCATTCAATTTGGAAATGAAAAATGAATAGTGTCTACTGACTAATACAATGGAGAGCGGTTGTACTAACTGATACCAAGATGGAAAACAATAATAATAATAATAAATTTGAATTATGTCCCTAATTTTAATAATATTACATTAATTATCAAAGCTAAGGATTAATTAAGTTAAATAAAGTATAAAAAATTATTAAATATTCTTGATATTGATTACAAAATAAAAT
Organism: Litchi chinensis; assembly: GCA_019925255.1. Classification (NCBI taxonomy): domain Eukaryota; kingdom Viridiplantae; phylum Streptophyta; class Magnoliopsida; order Sapindales; family Sapindaceae; genus Litchi; species Litchi chinensis. Next base: position 20,477,704 of record CM034467.1, on the reverse strand, counting down.
TTTAGAAATGTTAAAATATATATTAATTTTAAAAATATAATACAAAATATATATTTTATAATAATATTTTATATTCTTAAAAAAAATACAAATTTTATTATGTAATAAAATATTCAAAAACAAATTATATTCAAACGTTGCATTGCTTAATACAATCTAATACAAAATTTCACTAAGTGCAGAATTATATAAGAATAATGCAGTCTGATATAATACAATATAATTCAATCTAATATAACACAATGTGTCAAAAATAACCTAAATATCTTTGTTCAATTCAAGTCTTATCTTAAAGTTTTTTTATTGTATTGTATAAAAATTGTTTATAATACAAATATTTATAAAATTATATAGTATTTTGGTTAACATTATTAAATATTAATCATAATATTCCTAAAAAAAACAAATAAAGTATTGAATATTATAAATACCAAAATAATTTTATTTAGGGATCTATTACAGTTGTTTGTTTTTAATTTTATTTAATATATTAAAATGTCAAAACATTCAACAACTGGTTGAAAGTATATCAATGTAAGAATATTTATTTTCATATGTTTCCATATAATAAAAACAAACAACTTAATGTTATAAATTAATGTTTTGAATATACGAATGTCTATCAATCCATGGAAGTAAGTTTCATCTTTTCATCTTCCCACTACCTCCATCATCATCACGATCCATTTTTATTATTCATTATGTTATAATTTGGTCAAAAAACAAAAATAGCCATATAAATTAGTGAATTATTTTAGTCACTTTCATTAGTTTTTTTGACATTTGAGTCACAAAAGTTTTCTGAATGGATGTATCATATAAGTGCCCATAAAATTTTTCAAAAACAAAAAATTGTTTAACTGGTTAAAAGCCCATTAAATGTTTGAAAAACAAAACTGTCAAATGGTTCCATTTACACTCAAGCAACTCAGTTATACTCACAAATTGACAGAGAAGTTGGAAGAGGAGTCGGTTTGCAGACCAGTTACATATAAGTCACATGAAAATCACTAGGTCACTGATCATCGTAGTTTACCCTCTTTAATGACAACATCATAATGGTCATGACAAATTATTTGCTTATTGAAAAATAACCAAGTCACTTATTATAACAGTTAAGATAATCATATTATCATATCTGTTTGAAACTCAATTGAAAAATCATCAAGTCACTAATCATAATATTTTACCCTCATTAATCATGACATCATAACTACCATGATAACTGATACACTTATTAGAAAATCAACGAAACACTTATCATGACAGTTTACTCTCACTAATCACGACATCTTAACTATCATAAAAAGTGTTTTGCTTACTGAAAAATCACTAAGTCACTAATTATGACAGTTTATCCTCGCTAATCACGATATCATAACTATCAAAACAAATGATTTGTTCATAAGAAAATGACCGAATCACTTATCATAGCTGCTTTGCTGCATTAATAACGTCATCACAACTACTATGATAAGTGATTTACTTATTAAAAAATCACCTATTTTAACCAAGTGCAAAATCTTTCAAACCTGCAACAAGTATAATACCAAAACACCCAAAATCCAAATTTAAACAACACTAAACATACATCTAAACTGAACAATCAAATTGCACTATAATCAAACAATTATATCCAACAAGATTCAATCGAATGAAGATCAATATGCTATGAGGAAGATGATAGTGTCAAATGTCGATGTAAGTTCAAAATCACCTAGATTTTGAAGGCAAATGCAACAATGAGAGGGAGAGGGAGGGAGACAACAGATATCATGAGGGGTTCACCTGGTCTCCGCAGCCTTTCATTCACAAACCAGCCAACTTTTATTTAAGTTAGTTAAAGGGCAATTTTGTCCATTCAATAAGCTTTTGTGATCGAAATGTTAATAAAAACTTAAAATAATGAGGAGTGCCTTAAATGTTAACTCAGTTATTTTTTTATTTATTATTTACTATGTCATAGAATTTTCACTAAAATTTATGTTCACTTACGAATGTAACCTGTTATAGTAGCCTATATAAAGGAGCTCTTACTATTGTATTTGCGTGATATGACGGTGACTGATGAATAAATTATCTCTTTTCTTGTTGGAGTTATATTGATGAATAAATGATCTCTTTTCTTTTTGGATTTATATTTTCTCTCTCTTTAACTATTATGTTATTGTTATTATTTGTTTTCAATTATTTCATAATATGTTATCAACACAAGTCTCTAACCATTTTTTTGTTTCAAGTTTCAGAATTGAAAGACGCTTGTGCACAACTTAATATATAATCGAAGTTTGAAACCAAGAGTTTTAAGAAATTGAAAAGTTTCAAGGATTTTTAAAGTATTTTTATTTCTAATCTTGATCCGCAAAATCATTGCTTTATATTACCTATTTTTCTGAAAAATTTTGTTGTCAATATTTATTTGGGTTGCCAAGAAATAAAAATAAAAATTATTTGATTGCATTGCAACCAAAAGATTGAAAATTGTAAGTTAACATGGAACTTATTAAATAGAATCAATTTTTTCTTACAACATAAACTAATTATTGCAGAAATCTAGTTTGATTATGAACTAAAATCCTCAAAAGATTTAAAATTTTTTCAAGGTTATTGAAATTTTTGTATTTATTAGATTAAACTAACAACATGCATATGTCTTTGGGTGTGTAGTTGCGTTGGCAGCCATGTCACCAAAAAAAGGTGGCTTGTTTTCTCTCACCTATGTATAAGTTACTCTTCGGACTGTGCTATCAGTGTCCTATATCAATTGATCCTAGTTGTACTCTAAATCAGTCTCAATAATTTAAAAAAAATAAATAAATACATATCTAGTGCATGCACATGGGTGAATATTTTACTAAAAGAATCACTAAATTCGAATTCAAGAAAATAAATATATTAATGGTTTAAATTTGAAAACTCCTTGGATTCAAAAGAATAAGTTTCAAAATATATTTTGAAAAATGAATTTCAGTCTCACTCAATGGATTAAATATTTTTCAATTAACAAAATAATCAAGCTATGTTGGAGAAGTCCTGAAACACTTTTACCTGGAGAAATTTTCTCTAGTATATACTTTGACGATTACTTTACATATCAAAGTGATTCTCTCTCATTTAAGAGAGATAGCGAGGAACTTTATGATCCTTTAGTGCAAAATTTAAATATAATTGGTGTTTGATGTTGTATTTGGTAAAGTATGAAGTTGCGCTAATCAAAAAGTAGTTGAACATCTTAATTCTTTTCTTCAAAATGTGGTGATATAGTATGCTCAAATTCCAGTCTTGTGAGTTTATGCATTACTGATTGCTAGAAATAAAATCTTGACATATGATACTGAGATATGATGTATTTATCATATCTTAGCAAGAATATTGAAATATGCACACTAGAATGAGAGGGAGGGTATTTATCATGGGGAGTTATTTTTTGAAGAAAATATTATGCATTGTACTTTCTTTTTTTCACTAGGTTTTTATCTTGGTTGGGTTTTCTTTAGTCCATGACGATTCTTGATAGTAATTTAACTAATGCTCATTATCAAAAACATAGATGCGACTACAATGGAACAAAACAAATCATAAATATCATTAAGAAGCATGCATTCAAAGACCAACGACATTTTACTATTTCACTTCGTCGAGTCATTTTATTTTGAATCTAAGAATATTTCAAAAAAAAATCCCAAATAAAATTGGTAAATATTATCCAAAAGTATTTTGTTCTTAGGCAATGTACTTTTTTTCCCCTGTTAAGGTTTTTTCTCTTCGTGGCAATAATAAAGCATTTTAATAAAGCACTTTCGTTGAAGATCAACAGTCAATAAGAAGTGTTATAAATATATACTTCTTATATGAATGAATGTTCATCAATCCACGGAAGCATGTTTTATCTTTTCATTCCCACTAGCTCCAGCATCAAGGTATATTTTATAATTCATTATGTTTATAATTTATATCCATTTACTGTAATTTTTGAACCTATATAAAGAAGTCTTTACCATTGTTGTTACATGATATGATAGTATTGATGAATAATGGTTCTCTTCTCTTTGAGGATTATGCTCTCTCGTCTGTGATTATGAGTTTTATGTTATTGTTTTTTTTTTATTTTAATTATTTCATAAGACTTAGAAGTTGTTTGTTTTTTCGTCTGAAGACTGAATAGTACTGTTGAAGATTGAAAACTAAATAGTAACTGAAATATGAAATCTGAATAACATGTTTATTTTTTTTTTTTTTTTTTCGCTTACCTCTGAATATTTTAAACTTTTTTTTTTTTTTAAATTTAAAATTATCTAAAATTAAGTAAGTTGACACTTATATTTTTTTTACTATTTGTTGTTATGTAATTTTAATTAATATAATATAAACATCAAAAATAAATAATTTAACAAATTCTAAAACATTTTTTATGTACATATTAATAATTTTTATTCATAATTAAAATATGATTAAAAAATATAGTATTAACCATATTTTATATTTAAATATATTAAAATTTAAAAAAACAACTAAAAAAATAAATGTTTAAATTATAAATTAAAATATATTAGTTTAATTTCAAAATAATTTGGAATGAAATGCATTTATATTTTACTTTTCAAATATATTTTTTGTAAGTGTCAATAAAAAGAAAAGAAACGAAAAGAAAATTAAGTAATATAAAATTAGGATAAATTTAAAATTATGTTATTTTGAGAATGATAGATTTGAAATAAAAACTTTTGAATGTCATTAAGTGATTTACAATTAAGTGAAAAATTAAAAATTCTTACTTAATTTTTTAATTGTTTTTTGATAGTTTTAAATGATTTAATTACTTAAAAAAACAAACGGAAATAATTTAATAGATACAATTCGATACTATTAAGTTTTAAGTGGAAAAAACAAACAATCCCTTAACAATTGTTCATATTTTAGTTTATGAAAACAAGACATTGTTAAATACATCAAACAAATAAAAATTGCTAATCCCTTTGCGTTGTTTCAATCATTTTGAACAATGTGCAAGATAAAAAAAAATAAACAGGTCATGCCAAGCAAATACATCTAACAACTAAAAATTAAAAGTCTAACACAAAACAACAATAATAACTTGCATTATTTTGAACAAAATACAACACATGAGATGAATAGATATTGTCAAAAAAAAATGATTACATCATTTTGAACTAACGTACAAGATGATCAAAGCTTGTCAATTAAATGCGTCTAACAATTAATAACACAAAATTATAAGAATACATTTGATTAATTACTAAGGCTTATAAAGAAAAGACAAACAATTTAAGTAGAAAAAGCCTTTATACTAAATGGGTCATTAATGAATTAAACCAAGAGGAGCATACATGATAATTTTTCAAAGTCCACTATTGTATGACTTAATGTAATATATTCTTTATCTTATAGTCCTTTAATTGAATTTACAAAATCTCACAATGTTGCTAAACAAATAGGCTTTGCATACCTATGTATAAATTTTAAGAGAAAAGAAAGAAAATAAGTCAATGGTATTGTTTGAAAAGAAAATAAATCAATGGTATTGTTTGACCTCCCCTATCTGTTGAAAAAAAAAATGGATGTAGATTATCAAACTAACTAGGCAATCTGGCTTCCAGGGCAGTATTCAACCATATTTTCAGGCTGTGCAGAAAGCAGTGCTTGTCAAGGTTCGTGCTCTTAAGAAAGTAGAACACCTCTTGAGCCCTTCATCCATTTGACATCTGTTTCAGATTCCTATGAAATTGTAGTGTAGCTCTTCAATTTGTTTTTAATAAACATTCTTGGGGTAGGCCAAAATCTTTCTTTGAATGAGCAAGTTGTCGCCGCCAAGGATCATTGTGCAACTTGTAATGGAGAATCTGTTAAGAGATGGATCATACATCAATCAGCTTGAAATGGGCAAATCACATGTCAATACATGTATAACTTGCAAGAAGAATTGCAAGAAAAATCTCCTATAAATATGTTTTGAGCTAGAAACAACTTTAGAAGGGTGAATACCTTTACAACGGTCGTAAAGACATCATCTTCACTTAATTGCAAGAATTGTTCTGCCCAATCATCCACACGACCGAAAGCAGCTTTCTGTCTCTCAGCTTCAAGCAAAGCAGAATCGCGATACAAAAACCTCTGCCAAATTTTTTGTACATTTGCCAACCTAAATTGTATTTCTGTCTCATTGAATCCCTACAGGACATAAGGCCACAAGTCAATTAATACTACCAACTTCCAGTTTTTGGACGCCGAATTACCAACAAATGCATAAAAAGTAATTACCCGAAGTATATTTATCAAATTTGGAATTTCATCTTCACGTATCCGAACAGCAAAGCTGTCATAGTTGAGCACATTCTCATATGGCAGGAAAATCCCATCCTAAACAAGAGGAAATGATAATAACAAAAAAGAATGTATGTAAGTATCAAATTCCGTCAAGTCCAATTTGTTTAAAGGTTCACTAGACTACCTGAATAACCACAGGAATGCACCCTTGCAGAATACTATCTTCCATTCGACCACTCCATCCATCTCCAGGTAACACGCCGCAAAAAACAGAACTTGCTAGATCCTCATGATAGAACTCAGAACGTAGCGGAGTAACTATTACATCTTCTGCATGCTGTTTCCCAAGCTTTCCTTCCTTGTTAGGGCTTGAACCAAACTCTTCGGCCAACTTCTGTCTAATACCCATGCTATACCTGTATGTATCCCATGTAAATAACTAGATTGTTTGCAGTACATAAATGTATGTCATCAGCTATTTGGGAAATTGAGAATCCAATGACACCAGAGGACTATTGCCTGATCACTCACTACCAGTTTGTTTCACTTGGAGGAAAAATGAACAAGGTGTAGATTTGACTGTTTTTCCAATATCATCCATATATGTTAAATTGATTTCTTCAAATATCATCGACATACAAAATTTTATGATTCAGTTCATTTGAGCAGAGCCACAAATATTTTAAACGACCTTTTTCAAAAGGATAAAAACAGCCCTTTAGTTCTACTTACGAAGCTTCTGGTCTTCCGTCCAGGTAAGCAGGTCCTAGATTTCCGTTGAAAAAAAACAGTGTCTTCCGCTTCTCACGGGGACTGAAAATAAATATATCCATTTTAGATCTTATGCTTTGTAACATCAATCTTATTCATCAAACAAAAATAAATATTTAAATAAATAAATATTGAAATGATATAAAGCTGAAATCCTTAGACAACAATAAGAAATTTACCGAGCCCAGAGTTTTGATCTCAAGGAAGCAACATCAGGATGCTTCCAAGCAGGAAGCACAAGATCTTTATCAGGGTCATAGCATGAATGGTTGCCTCTTCTTATGGAAGAAATCTCATCCCAGTTATCAGGCCAATAGGCTGTTGTAGAGTGGTTATGCTTTGAATTTGTATTACCCCAATGAACCAACATCATGCTGTTCCATATCTCCTTAGGGGCATAGCAAGCGCCTTCATCCCATGAAAAAAACTGCCCTCAGATATAAAGGCGAAATTATTAGCATACACATTAGTAAATGAAGTTATATTTATTTCAAAAAAAAAATGATGTTATATTAGCAAAAGACAATTAGAATCTCTTCAATTTTCTCCACACCAGGAATAAGTGAAACCCTTAGTACGTCATACCCAAATATGGTCTCTTCCTGAAGAACGGTTCCAATAAGGAAAATGCTCTTTAATGTGATCATGTGCCTTCTTATAAAATTCTAGAGTGAGAGAACTCCTCAAGCCCTTGTGTTCCTGAAATCATTAGATAACAAAAATATCCTGTAAATAACCATCAGGCAAATATTATATGTGCTCTTATAAAAATCTGGGTACAGGGTCTTTCATAATTTAAGTATTTAGATGAAATACGTGAACTTCACATGATGGTCAAATACTATTATTATTGCACAGATGCACAGTCACGTAAACAGACGTCTTCATAAACACGAAGACATTCATCATCTTTTATGATAAAAATATGCATAGTAAAACCATATGTCTATAAAACACACATGGATAGCAGCTTTAAGAAGTAGACCTGCATACTCAAGTGCGGCGCATCATCAGCACGCGTTATGATACATGAATCAAGAACAGGAACAAAGAAAAAATCAGCTTCTTCACCATTTAGCGTTCGATGTGGACTAGCTAAAATACTTTCGTAGAATGCTATCTGCAAACGAATAGCATGACAAGACCAAAACAAAATATAAGATAATGAGCATATTTAGCAATATACATTGCTCCATGTTAATCTCAGTTCATGCAATACCTGGGCACCATAGAGCTGATCTGTCCATAATGTTGCATTCCTTTCATCATATATTCTGTTCACACACTCAAACTTAAAATGTCTTCCCTACAACACACAAACAAATTCAATGACAAGGTAACTTTGTCGTTGGCATGCAAGGATATTAATCTGGATTAGAAGAAGTTTAATAAAAGGAGTAATCTGCCGTTCTAACCTCGAGGAGTAGACTGTTGAACTCTGGTGGCAAATCATAAACATAAATAAGGGGTCTCTTCTTTTTCACTACAGCATTAAGATTGACAAGATTTCCTGTGATATTTGCATTACTGGGAATATCAAGTTGAGCTGGTCGAAGCCATTGAGGCCATTCTCTTACAGATGATATAACAGATGGAATACTGCAATCTATTCCATACCAGCCATTGTGACACTGAAGACAGACAGCAAATTCAATCATGATAACAGATTGCAATAAAGATGGAAGTAATATTAAAGTCATAATATCAAATATCATTGAAATAAGCAATGAACTTAAATTCATAAGAGAACTTAGCATAAAACAAGGTACTACTTAAACATACAAGCAGTTCTCTAGTAGTGGTTTTCTCCCATGGAAAATTTACTATTGACATTATCTGAATTACAAATCAGGAAAACCTAATGTTTAAGTTGTGAGGGATCCAAATGCATGCTAACATTTGGCAAGGCATTAAGTTGGTCTAATATATCGAACGAAACTAGAGCATGCATTTCTCAAAAAGGGATAATTTGACACAGCGAGAAAAACATAGAGAGCAGAGAATAATGAAACATGTTGCTTTTTGAAAATTTTTCAAGGTGAAATTGGATACCAAAATCAGTACAATCAAACATAATTACTTCAAAGTTCTGGAAGTCAGTTTTTATGACATCTATGAAGTATTGATTGATAGCAATGAATGACTGACCTCAGTTAGAGTCTTAAACATAAGTGTTAGTTGGTGCCTTTGTTATGTTTCCGCGAATAGGATCTCGCCATAGGCCGCTTCACGGGAAAATCTTGTTGATTTCCTTTGTTCGCATTCCGACCTTTCCTAGAGGAACCTATTTTTGGAATATAATGAAGGGGTGTTTATTCTTAAGAGACCACCCTAAACTCTCCTTACTTCTTATTGCAAAAATCTCAATGAATTCTTTTATTTCATGGCCATCTCTTTATATAGGAAGAGAATGGCTTTAAACAAGGAATCAATTTATTTGTTGCCAATTCCCTACTGCATGAATTGGAGCAACTACCAAAACAAAACTCTAAATATATAAGGAAATAAAATAACAAATAAAGGAAACTGAAATACCAATGAAGACTCTTAACAAAAAGGAAATAATTGAAAAGATAGTCCTAGAATCAAGGAAATAATGGAAAAATTTATGCCATCATGGCATTCCTTCTGCTGTACTTCTTTCCCAGGAATGCATCCGTAACAGCCTTAAAGTGGTTATTTGCTCCTAACTTTAATGAAAAATACTTATGGTTGGCTGACACTTATAGAGATAACCTTTTAGTCTTGAGAATCATTTCCCCAGCTACAAACCTTTCAAACTTTGAATTAGGAACATATTATGTGGCTTCCAGGTAATCTAACCTAAATCAGAGAAAATTTTCAGTATTTCTTACTGAAGACAAAAAATTATAATAATAATAATAAAAGGTCTACCCTGGAAGTCTTAAAAATGACACAGGAGAACCTGCTGAATATTTTTAAACCGTATGCTTTTAAAAAAGAAAATAGCAATTTATTTTATAATTCCGATCTGCCTCACTATAACCAAGACTGACAATTTGTATAACTACGACTGTCAATTCTCTACTTTTGACAATTTATGTGGGATGCCACAAGTCATAATTTCAAAGGGAAAAAGAAAAAAACAGTTACCTGGCAAAATCCACCACGGCAATTCCCATGCCCAGAGCATTGGTTAACACAAGTGCATAGCACAGGCACTTCACAGAAATGCCCCCAGAGACAATCATATTTGCAGTCACAATCTTCTTTAAACTTGACCTTCCCAGCATATGCTTCTTGCGGGTCCACATTACACCAACCCAGCTTGCTAGCATTTGTTGTGAAAATATTATCGAAGTCAGGTTTTGCCCAGTCAGTCAATTTGGGACCACCAGGTTCAGAAGGTGCTCTGAAACAAAGATTAAATGCTATTAATATTTTGGAATAAAGAAAAGGTACATTAAAATCTAAACCAACCTAAGTTGGGTTAAAAGTGCTTACTTCACTTGAAAGCCACATGCCTCAGCAACAGGACGATTTGGATATTTTGTTCCTTCTCCACAGAAGCACATTGCTCTAGTTGTGTCACAATAGGCAGGACAAATTGAAACAACCCATCGCCCATACGGTAGCTCTGGTGTTCTAGGGTAATTGCAGTCCAGCTGCAGACTCTCAGAGCAGCTTTCTCCTGCTCCATTAGAAAAGATTGTTTAGCTGGTGACTATGACCAAGAAAGCGTCTTATGAAGATACTCTAATTTCTTTGATTGCCTCATGTACCTCCGTTCTTTATAATTTTATCCAACCTCAAAAAATTTCAAAAACCTTCAAATTAATGAAAATTTTGATATTTCCTTAAATTTATAATTAACCAAAAAGTTCTCAACGAGTTTTGACATTGATCATCTCGGAATTCCACTGATTGACTTGCCCTCAAAGCAATGAACTTCATAGATGATATAAACTAACATTTAGTATAACAGTTTTATATACAGTTACTTTGTCAATAGAAACATTGAATTAGATGGAAAAGTCACTAATTTATATATCAAAGTTCAAATGGGGATGATAGACATAAATTACTATCGATGTCTAGATTCAACTACTGAACTTAAATCAACTTATAGGACCATTACTGCAACTGGTGCACAAAATCATTTATATGATAAAATTGTTTCATCGTAATACAAGAAACTTCTACTATAGAAGCCCATCAACTTTCAATTCTAGTAACAAAAATATTAAACGGACAAAAATAACTAGTAACGATGAAGTTGTTGGAAAAGGGTTCAAATTCACCACTAAATCAACCAAATTGTGAGTCAGTGAATGGAGAGAAAAAGAGAAAATAATTTACTAACCAGTATATCCATGAAAGCAATGACATTGACCTGATTCATTGTTACAAACCCCTTGACCACTACAATCCTTTTTGCAGCTCTTTCCACCTATAATCTGCCAAAAGACAGATTAATTAAGAACAAATAAAACTACAAGCAGGAAGTGAATTCAAGGCAACTGTAAACTTTAAATATCACATGAAGCTTAATTAGATATATAGTAGAATGTTGAGGAAGCTTCAAATCTAGATTCAAACGCTAATGAATTCTACCAAAATGTATATGCACACCACACAAAGATCTTTTTAAAAGCATATAAAAAATGAATGTAACCACAGTACCAAAAACCAAAAAATAGAAACAATAAATAAAAATAAAGCATATGCCATCACTATTATTACCTCAACTACGCTGACTTCTTCAACAATCACATCACAACCAGAAAGCCAGCGTCCAATCTCGGTCTTCCACGGTGCATTACGATAAACCACAGCCTTGTGCCAGTCGGCCGGAAATCTATGATCTAAATCAAGATGTGGAGGGGAGTTCTCCCACACACGGTTGCTTCCTCCTTGAATCGATCCATTAAGGGGGACACAAGGGCTTTGAACTTGTCGCACACTAAAGGAATCAAAAGAAGGCACCACAGGTACAAGAAACAAATGAACTACTGAAACCAATGCCAGAACAGAAGCAACTGCAGCTACCAAAGACCAGGACCACTTCCATTTCTGAACCCCAAACATCATCTCTTTCGCATTACACCCAATACTAAGTGAATTCCACACAAACCAACCTCTTCTTCTTTGACCTCTGCAAGCTCTACATAAACACTACTAAAAAAAAAAAAAAATCCTCTTTAAAAAAAATATATATATATATACCAAGCTTATAGAATTTCAGTAATTTGCTGTCTATAAAAGGAAACAAACACCATATATACACCCTATACATACATAGCTATATTCAAAACTGAAATTGAATGAAATATAGAAATTTTTGGACAAGAGAGAGCAGAATCTAACCTTTCACCAGATCTGTGATTGCATTTGTTGAAAATTCAACACCCTGTGACATTAAACAGGCAGAATAATTTAAATTATACAAAAAAAAAAAAAAAAAAAATCAAAGAGAGAGAGAGAGAGGACTCACCAGAGAATCAAGAATGGACATGCCAACTAAAACCCCAGATTAAAAAAACAACAAAAAACTGATTTTATTGAGACACGAGAGAGTGTAAGAGAGAGAGAGAGCCGCCAAGGCTCTCGCCGAGAGGTTTGAACACTCTTCTGTCTTCATAGCTGTTATAATAACTTTAACTGCCCTTCGTTTTGCATCATACACCCTGTTTTCGCGGGAAAAAAACGTTGATCTGGAGGGTGTTTTTGTCATTTTGTTACCTTCGTTATTTTTTGGAATCTTATTCAGTTCGTATCTAAGGTGCCAACTGGAAGTAGACCATTTTGTTTTGGGACCAAACCACGTTGTGAGGTCTAAAATAATTAATTTTATATATTTTATTTCGAAAAAAAAAAAAAAATTAAACATGGGTGGGGTTGCGTAGATTATGATGTGTCCATAAGGATTCTGAATTATCTCTTCCAAAAAAAAAAAAAAAGGAAAATAAATTTATCCTTTCGAAAATATTTTGATTATTTTTGGGAAAGTGATGTGACATATAATTCAAATAAAGACAAAATTAATTGTAGAGAACTGGGACACTTACATGCCATAACCATCATAGAGTAGATAAATTGAAGAATAATCTATGTTTCACTATGTTTTTGAATGTATAATGGAGAGTTTATATATAGGTTATAGTAACAGAAAAAATTAAGGAATGAAATCTCTAATACATGCTGATTGGCACAATATTTCAATGTCACATTTTACTCATATGATAATAAATTAGAGAAAATATA
>CM034467.1:20435460-20463923 GCA_019925255.1 Litchi chinensis | reverse complement strand
TAGATCTAGGGTTATGATGTAACCCTAACTCATGAACTCACCTTATTGATATTGTTTTAACTCATTTCTCATTATTTTATATTCTGTTCTATTTTGATCTTGATACGCCTAAATTAATTGATGACAAGTTTAAATGACTTGACAACTGTGAATGCGTTTAACAAAAGTAATCATGTGTTTAGATATGAAATAGAATGATAAGAATTAAATGTGCTTAGGTTAATTATCGTCGTAATTACTCAATCGTTGAAGAAAGAGGCTTGTGGGTAATTTGGTGCTCGATCAATCACATGATAGAAATAAATTAATAATAATTGAAATATAGGTTGGGTGAATTGGTATGATGCAATTGTAACTTTAAAATCTCGTTCTCCTTGATTGTGATTTATTTTATAATTTTTTTCATTATTTTATTTATTTTATTCATTTAATTTTTATAATGTATTATTTTACTAGTTTGGATGAAGATATATATAGCCTTGAAGGTTTTATACTTAATTTGGACAATTTCCATGGAACGATATTTTACTTATCACTCTATTACTTATGAACCGTGCATACTTGTACGAATTTCCAGTGTGAATTTGTATTACGTTTTTATGAGTGTATTACACACTAGAAATTTGCCATCAGTGGTCCATGGCTATTACACTCATTTACTACCCAATTAACTATTATCTTTCTCATGTGATCATTTTAATCATATATGTTTTTTTTAAATTCATTTTAATCATGTTTTAATAGTAGGTGAAACGAAACTATCCATATAAATATTATATTAAAAAGACACCATAGATACAAAAGTTAAGATTACTAGTCATTGAATTTTAATATAAGGACAATTTTTAAATATAAAATTAAAATATATATATTTATAAGAAAATGAATAATACTAGGTTTCCTAAAAGTTTTGTTCAAATTCATGCTCAAATGTCTTTATGGAAAAACCATGTTGTATAAGGTGTGGGCCAAATGGCATGACGTTTTCAACAAGGCATGCAATCTTTGATTCTCGAAAAAAGTGACTACATAGCTTCTTTATAGCAACATAAGACCTATGATCATCTCAAGCTCCACCTCCAAAATATTTTTGCGAGCTCTCGGTTCTTAGTTTCCCTTGAAACTTCCCAAAATACCAAACAAAGCATCAATTCATTGACTACATGGAGTCCTATGCTTCACATTTCAACATCTATCCAAAGCTCAAGCAAGCTGTGTTCAACCATGGTTGTGAGTCTTGGAAGGTCCAAACTCAGGATTGTTAGTACATTTCATGGTGGCTGATTGTTTCCACCAGCGAGAATGTTGAGCCCATTAAGCCTAACATCTTTGGCATTGATAGGTTTGATGGACTTTAGTGCACACAAGTGAATACAAGTCTGAATCTGTGTTCAAGAACCAGTAAGTCATGTTTGATGGGTATGGAAATTCTGACATAGAAGTCAGCTTAGTTCTATGTTCAGTACATTTCAAGGTGGCTAATTGTTGCCACTGGTGAGAATGTGGAGCCCATCAAGCTTATGTCGAGCTCATCCAGCTTGATATCTTTGGTATTGATAGGTTTGATGGACCTATAGTGCACACAAGTGAATACAAGTTTAGTTTTATGTTCAGGAACCAACGAGTCATGATCATGGCACTACAACAAAACAGCGCATTAATACCGAATTATCCATACCGGGCACTAAAAACCTGGTATGGATAATCAACAATAATAATTAAAAAATTGAAGGAGAGAGTATCCATACTAGGCGTCATGTGGCCCGATATGGATAATCTCTCATCCATACCGAGCGTCATGCCACCCGTATAGATAGGATTATTTTTTTAATCCATATTGGGTACCCGACTTGTCCGGTATGGATAATCCATTTTTTTAAAAATTTAAAATTGACAAATTATCCACACCACCCGGTATGAATTGATCTATAATCCATACTGGACAGGTCGGGTGACTGGTATGAATTAAAAAAAATAAAAATATATTATAATATCCATACCAGGCGTTTGACCGACCGGTATGGATATTATGGATAATCTATATTGGTCGGGTTGGATGCCCGGTATGGATTATCCGCTTATTTAAAATAAAAGATTATCTATACCGGGCGCCCAACCCGCTTAGTATGGAAAAATGGGTATTAAACCTACCCGTCGACCTCTCTCCCTCATTTCCTCAATTTTCTTTCTCTCTCTATCTTTTTCTCACTCATTCTCTCTCTACAAACCCTAGCAGCCGCTGTGTCACCTCTTGCCGCTTCAGTCACTGTCTAACATCGCGCCGTCTCACTCCATCACCGACCTGCTAGTGAGAGGTATATTTTTCTTCTTCTTCTCCTTCTCACGTGGTTCTTATTCTTCTTTGGTATCCTCTTCTTCTTCTACGGTCCATCTTTTCCTCCTTTTTTTCTTCTTCAGCTTCTTAGTCTTCGTATTGTTGTTCTTGCTTAGGTGAATGGGACGGCCAAATTGCCGACCGACCGCCACAACGGTAGTTCGACCATTACCATTTTTTTTTTTTATTTTTATTTCATTTTTTTTTTTTTTTTTTTGCAGCTTATTCGCCCATTGGATCCTCCTATGCTGTTTTAAATTATTTGTCGAAGAGGTATGGACTTTCGTCCGGTATAGATTGTGTTCAAAATGTTGAATTTGAAATTATTACTTACAGATATTTATGATTTTGAATTTTGGATGATGATATGACGTATATATGATGTTTGCCTGAAAATTTATGAGTTGGAGTTATTGTTTAATTACATTTTGGAGTATGGACTTTAGTGTGGTGGATTGTGTTTGAAATGTTGAGTTTGGAATTGTTACATACAAATATTTATGATTTTGAATTTTGGATGATGATATGACGTATATATGATGTTTGCGTGAAAATTTATGAGTTGGAGTTTTTGTTTAATTACATTTTGGAGTATGGACTTTAGTATGGTGGATTGTGTTCGAAATGTTGAATTTGAAATTGTTATGTATAGATATTTATGATTTTGAATTTGGATGATGATATGACGTATATATGATGTTTGCGTGAAAATTTATGAGTTGGAGTTTTTGTTTAATTACATTTTGGATTATTGAATAGAGTCCATATTGATTCTTGAGTTAGTCATAAAATCATATAATTGTTTTGTGGTGTTATTAATGATTATCATAGTATAATTACATATTGTTTTATTGAATATGAAACTTGCACAGCGGAAGTGTAGTATTTACTTATTTGTTTAAGAAATTTCATGTTTACTAGATTTCAAATTGAGTTATTAAATAGTAGACCTGATATTGTGAGATAATTGAATCTAGATTATGTGAATATGATCATGAATTGGTTTCCAAAGATAATGGATAAAAATGGATAAATAGATGTTATTAATTATTCATTGGTGTATAATGATTCATTATTTGAAACCTTAATAATTTAATGTAGTTTAACATTATGTTGTTACGTGTTTTGTTTTTTAGTGTTAAATGCTTTCAAATGGATAAGAAGTGGTTAAAATTTTCAAGGTTAATATCCTAAACTCATTAAATTGAGGCCTAAGATTTAAATTTGTAGTATTTTTAACAATTTTTTCTTTCGTTTTTCAACTTTTAGAATGTCGAAAGAATATAGGGAGGGAGCTAAAAATTTTGTTGAGACTGTGAACAAACATTTAATAAATTCTGGTTTCATCCATTGCTCTTGTATAAAATGTCTCAATGGGAGGTATCATGACACTAAGATAGTGTATGAGCACTTGGTCATTAATAGGATGGATCCTCAGTATACAACTTGATTCATGCATGGGGAACCCATGAAAACTTCTACACCTGTTGAAAACACTTCTAATACATTTAGAATGTTAGTGATGCAAATCTTGAAACTCATTGTAATGTTGAACCTAATGTTGAAGTAAGAGAGGAAGATATGACTGCTACTTTGGAAGAAGTTGAAACTCCTTTATATGAAGGTTACTCAAAGTATACAAAATTATCAGTTGTTGTAGCTTTATATAAACATAAAGCTACTTATAGTCTATCTGATAAGGGGTTTGATGAACTTCTTAATATCGTTCGAGATATGTTGTCATCAGATAATATTCTACCAGAATCATTGTACTCAACAAAAAATTGTTGAAAGTGTTTGATTTAGGGTATGAGAAAATCTATGCATGTATCAATGATTGTTGTCTGTTTAGAAAGGAATTGGAGCATCATGAAAAATGTCCAAAATGTGGCACTTGTAGATGGAAAGTAAACGAAGTTACAAAAAAAATTCATAAAGGAGTACCGACTAAAGTACTTCGATACTTTCCAATCATACGGTGGTTTAGGAGAATGTTTACATTAACTGAAATGGCTAATGACTTGAGATGACATTCTACCCATACAAGCTAAGATAGAAAGATGCGTCATCCCGTTGATTCTGAAGCTTGGAAGACTATAGATAGGAAATGACCATCTTTTGCTTCAGAGCCACGCAATTTGAGGTTGGGTTTAGCTGCGGATGGATTTAATCCTTATAGCAACCTAAGCACCTCTTACAGTTGTTGGCCGGTGGTGTTAGTTACATACAATCTACCTCCCTAGAAGTGTATGTCGAAAGAAAATTTGATGCTAACATTATTGATTCCAGGAAAAAAACAACCTGGGAATGATATTGATGTATACTTACAGCCACTTGTCGAAGATTTGAATGAGTTATGGCACTCGGGAGCACAAGTATATGATTCATCTACTAAGTCCACCTTCAACTTAAAGACTATCTTAATGTAGACCATCAATTATTTTCCTGCGTATGGAAACTTAGCAGGATGTTGTGTGAAAGGTGAATATGCTTGTCCTATATGTGAGTTGAATGTACATTTACAAATATTGAAATATAGTAATAAACATGTGTATATGGGTCATCAACGATTTCTTCCAAAGAATCATGCTTTTCGAAAGAAGAAATCGTGGTTTAATGGGAAAGAAGAAATAGATGATCCTCTAGAGATTTTTGATGGTAAACAAGTTCGAATTGCATGTGCGGAAGTTGAAAACGATTGGAGAAAGAAAGTAAAAGGGAAAAGGAAAAGAAAAGGGCATCCTATATGGAAAAAAAGATCGATATTTTTTTATCTTCCGTATTGGGAGGTAAGATTTTTAAATCAATAGATAATGTAACTTTTTCTAATATATTTAGCATTTTCTTAAATTTAGCATTGTTGATTTTTACAGGATTTGTGCTTGCGTCATAATTTGGATGTGATGCACATTAAAAAAAACATTGGTGAGAGTGTTGTTGGTACGTTGTTGGACATCCATGGAAAGACTAAGGATGGTGTTAATTCTCGTAGAGATCTAGAAGACATTGGGATTAGACAAGACCTTCATGTGAAAGAGGATGGAGATAAACTGTATTTGCCTGCAGCACCACACACTCTATCAAAGGTAGAAAAACAACAATTTTGTAAGAGGTTGTTCAATTTAAAGCTATCTGATGGTTATGTTGCAAACATATCTAATTGCATTTCATTGAATGAATACAAGATAGTTAGACTTAAGTCTCATGACTATCATGTATTGATGCAACATTTGTTATCGGTGGCAATGCAAGGTCTCTTGCCTAAAGGGTCAAGAATTGTCATATTTCGATTGTGTTAATTTTTTAATGCAATTTGCCAAAGAGTGTTGGATAGAAATAAGTTAGATTTATTGGAAGATGAAGTTGCAGTTACGATGTGTATGCTTGAACGTTATTTCCCTCCTTCTTTCTTTGATATAATGGTTCATCTTATAATTCATCTAACAAGAGAAACTCGCTTATGTGGACCGTTCAATATCGTTGGATGTACCCTTTTGAAAGGTTATTCTTATACTATTCTTCACATATGAATTAATATTAATGATATCCACACATTTCATTTACTTTTATATTTATTTTATAGATTTATGAAGGTGTTAAAATGATATGTAATAAATCATGCACGACTAGAGGGTTGCATAGCAGAATGCCATTTGGTCGATGAATGTATGCAATTTTGTAGTAGGTATGTACCACAAACAACAGATGTTGGTGAGAAGCACAATAGAAATGAAGATATTGTGTTTCAAAATGTAGTGGAAGGACATCTCACATCTGCACTGACATTAAAAACGATTTCTGCGAACATACTACGGATTACACACATGTATATACTGTTGAATAGTGCATTAGTAGAGTCATACATTTAAGTGGTTTAAATTGAAGCTGAATATAGTATAAATATTAGTTAAAATTACTAACGTTATACTTATTTGGTCATGTTGTTGTTATTTATATAAATATTTTATTAGCATGCACCTGGAAGAGCTTCAACAATTAGATCCTAATCTGTTAAGTAGACAAACTTTGTTGCAAATGACACATACTAGAGAATTTCCAACATGGTTCAGAAACAAGGTGAATTCACTAACTTATACGTTAATAAGTTGATGTATTTACTTTAGTTTTTTGTCCTTGAAAATCTAAATTGTAATCTCCCAAAACAGGTTCTCGATGAATCAAATACCACAGATATAACCCCAACTTTAAAGCTTCTAGCACTTGGACCAAGTACGCAAGTCATATGCTATTCTAACTATGTTGTTAATGGGAAACGATACTGCATAAAAAGTAGTGAGAAAACTACGCAAGATAGTAGTGTTTCCTTGGAAGCAGAAACTATTTGTAATGAAAGAGATGATACTCAAGTTGTCAAGAAGATTGTTTACTATGGAGTTTTAAGGGAAATACTTTTGTTGGATTTCTTAGCATTTCATGTTCCATTGTTTAAATGTGATTGGATGAGTAGTGCGAATGATGTTAGAGAAGAAGATGGGTTCACACTAGTTAATTTTAGTCCATGTGGAAATAAATGGGATAGAGATCCTTTTATTTTAGTCTCACAAGCAACAAAAGTGTTTTATTCTAGGGAAAATGATAACTCTAATTGGTATGTTGTCCTAAAAGCACCTCCGAGAGGTTTTCATGATCTAGAGAAGTTTGATGAGCATGCTTACATGAAAACTACACCATTAGATGTGTCTGAATTTGATGCTAGTATGGATGATAGTGAGGATTATGCTCAGATAGATTGTGAGGAATTGGTTGTAAACATGTAATGTTGATGAATATAATTATATTTTCATATTTTATTACAATATGTGTGTATATATATATTGTTTGTGTTTACAGTTGCGTGGAGACAGAGTCTCCAAAGTGATTAGATTTGTTGTGAAATTACTTTGCTATTTACATTGCAGGTGAACTAAATTTTTGGTAAGGTCAAAAAACAGGGGAAACTCTGTCAAAATTTCTATAAAATGGATTGACTTTATATCAATAATTTTATATATTGATAATGTTATCCATGAGTTTGCTACTAATATATGTTATTTCCATAATATTTTCAGATGTCGACTGAAGGAACATCGACTGGTCAGTCTTCAGGTAGCTCCAGTGGAGAGAAAAAAAGAAAAGGAAGAGGTCCCAACCGCTTGGATTATGATAAAATGACCAAGGTCAAAGCCATAGGGATACAAATTAATGAAGTTGGACAACCAATTGGAGAAAATTCGGTGATCTACAGTTCAGGTTGTGGAGCCATTGCAGCTCAAATGATACCTATAACTTAAAGTAACTGGAATAATATACCACAATCTTTAAAAGATACAGTGTGAGAGAATATAAATGTATATACTGGTTTCATTTATTTATAATATCAATATTACATATTTATTTTTGCAACATATTTAATTACTTTTAACCAATTTATAACTGCAGTTACGACTTGGTGCTGATGAGTCAATGAAAGTTCATACGTTAAAATCAATGAATGAGTGTTGGAGACACTATAAAGGTAGAATAACAAAACAAATTAGAGACATTCCCCCTAGTCCTGATGCACACAGAAGATATGAAATGGTAAAACCAGCTAACGTTAGTGATCAGGATTGGATAGCATTTGTCAATCAGCGATTGTCTTCAGAATTTGTGGTAATCTTACAATTCATATTCTCAACCTGGCATAAACACTAACGTTTACTGGATTTTGATAAAATTTTACAATATTTCAGGATACTAGTAAGCATTATAGTGAGTTGTCAAAGAAGAATCGTACCCCATATATATCAAGTCGTAAATGAATGACATGACTACAGAAAGATTTGGTAAGACTTTACTATATTGTGATGATCGTATTACATGTGTATAATTTTTGTTTTTCGAACTTGTATATACTTTTGTGGATATCAATATCAATGTTAGAGAGCGAAAAAAGTGGCTGCAAATGAAGATCCCGAAGTCGATAGAGTTGACATTTGGATAGTCAGCCACAAGCACAAAAATGGAAGCGTAGTGAATGAGAAAACTGTTGATAAAATTGTATATTACGTTATTTTGATCAAATATTATGTTTATTGTATTATTTAATATGTATAGTTTTTTTAATGATAATATCATGTGACATCATTTATAGGCACAAATGGAGTCACTACATCAAGAAACCTAACATTTAATTGGAAATGATGCTATCTCACAAGTTATGGGTAAGGAGCATCGAGGTAGAGTTCGAGGAATGGGTCATGGTGTAACACCATCTATTATACAAGCATCTGTGGTTGGTAAACAAAGCTTAGCACAATATTAACAACATGTCGATGGTGAGATGGCAACCATGAAGCAGACAATTGCTAATTTGACAAATTTGCTCATGACTCATTTGCCCAACATAGATCAAGCTCAAGTATTGGCATGTATGCCTCCCATCCAACCGGTAAACGACTCAACTCCTTTATAATTTGCTTATATCTATTTTTTGGTACTTTTTTTATTTCATTTTTTTCATTTTTATGTTTTCTCACAAGTGGATGTAATCATTTTTTTATACTTTTTTGCTATGTTTGTGTTTGTAAATATATATATATATATATATATTGTTGCGTGAAATGTTAGTAAGAAATATTGTTTTGGTTGAATCGATTGTTAAAGATTTGAGAAGTTTGATAAAATTGCAGGGGAATTAAATTTGTGGTAAGTTCGAAAAACAAAGAAAACTCTGTCAAAATTTATATAAAATTGATCGAGTTTATATGCATTGTTTTATATATTGCGTTTGTTGTCTACATGTTGTCAAATAGGGGTACTTATAAATTTTTTTTCCTCAATATCCATGTTTCCTAACAATAATGCTATTTATTGTTTTCGTAGACACAGTATTCAAGTGGCTCAAATCCTATGGGATCTAGTAAAAGTGTTCAATTTACTGAACCTTTAGCTAAGGTAAAATATATGCTGAATTTATATTATTTATTTATTCAATTTAATTTCATATATATATATATATATATGTAAGTATTTAAATTTTTTGATAGAACTAAATATTTAAGATATTGTGCATACAGTCCATATCTCGGGGTTCCTCAAGCCAAGCTGGTGGATCGAACAACAATCAATGCAAATTATTAGATTGGATGGGGAAAGGAATCGTGGTGGCTGAAGCAGAAATTGACTCAAATGACCCCTATGCTAAAGTTCATCACCTCGAGTTTGGTCCAGATTTTTGGCGCGTTTCCATCAAGAATGTAATGGTTAGTGTTTCGCTGTCTCGACCTACCAACGAGATACTAACTTTAGAAGATGCATTAAATTCATTTATTGCTTGACCAGCAAAATATATTGTATCTTAGCATTATGTACTGAGGTATTATTATAATATTTCATAATTTACGTTTAATTGTGGATTATGTAATTTAAATGTTGTTAATTTATTTAAATAACATATATTTATAACATTTATGTACATTAACAACTTTATTGGAATATTAAAAAAATCACCAATTTAATTTTTTTTTTTTTTATTGTTAAGATTTTCCATACCAGGCACCTACTCGGTATGGAAAAAATAATAATACCGGGTCGAGCCCGAATTGAAATATATATCCATACCGGGTGGGCACCCGATATGGATACTAATATATACATACCGGGTATCCACTCGATATGAATACTCATATATCTATATTGGGTCGTAATCCGGTATGGATAATAAATATCCATACCGGGCAGCCCGGTATGGATATAGTGGGTCGACCAATGGGTCGGCCCATACGTTTTCATATCCATACCGGGCATAACCCGGTATGAATATTTATTATCCATACCAGATTACGGCCCAGTATGAATATATGAGTATCCACACTGACAGCAAGCACGTCGACGTGCTTGTTGCCCAGTATGGTTGGGCTTTTTTATTGTAGTGTGATTTAAAAACTCGACGAGTTTCATTGGCTTCTTGCTAATCGGCACTTTGTCAATCTAAGAACCCCTAAATCGAAGGTGTTACTTACCGAAGGTGGGTACTCAACCCATATCAGCGGAACTCGACCCAACTGGATCGAACTTGACTAGTCTATCCATCACAAAAGTGGTCGAAAATCATCCCAAAAACCACCAAAAAATGGGCCAAAATCCACTCACAACAATATACAAGAAGTCAACAACCATAAGCAAACCACATAGTCACACAAATGAAAGTCTAATCAAAGAAGTGAAACCTTCACTCACAGACAATTCGGTGATGGTGACGACTTGATAAAAATAGCATCAATGACACAAAGGGGAAGCGAAAGAGACTTGAACTACTGTGCAGAGGAGAGAGAAAGAGGTCTAATGCCAATAAAGAGGGATTAGCTTCAGCTTTGGCGACAGCAACAACTCGTGAAATGGCAATGATGATGGTGACGGCTCATTGGAACGGCAACGATGACGATGATGTTAGAGAGAAGAGTGATGAGAGAGGAGAAGGGAGAGAGAGAGAATAAGAGGGTTTCAATGTGGTGTGTTTTACATATATGGTGAGAATAATTTTGTCATGGCCTCTGACATTTAAAGAAATTTTAGTTTATATTTTTAAATTTCAAAAGTTATAATTTCCCCCTCAAACAGTGTTTTTCGAGTATTCGCTGATTACTCATCAAGTAATCGAGTACTCGCTACTTGCTAGATCGCCAATCGAATAGTGAATAATGAGTTTTGGAACATAGGTCATGGTTCATGGGTGTGGAAATGCTAGTATAGAAGTTGGTTTGGACCTTTGTAGACATAATGCTATGCCCCACATGGTTGTTGGGAACACTATACATGTCCTGCCTAGAGAGATGTTTGGTTTTTCAACATTTGGTATAGCCATGACACTAATAAAATGGTTGCCTTTAAAGCTAGTAGACAAGGTCCTACTATTAATGGCAATCTTCACTTTAGGCAGTATAGACCAATAGGGTGTTCGACGGCCGAAAACCGGCCCAATTGAGCTCAAAAATCTCACCGGAAAGACACTAGTGCTTGATGTTGGAGCTTTGTCCCAAATAAAATCAGGCAAAATTAAGGTGGTGAAAAATGTGCAGGAGATCACAAGAAATGGAGCCAAATTCACATATGGACAAGAGAAGGAGATTGATGCTATAGTCTTGGCAACTGGGTACAATAGTAACGTGCTTACTTGGCTCAAGGTAAAAACATTTTTTCATGACTTTGTTAACATCTATTTAGTTTTCGGTTCTATCATGTTGTGTATCACCTATCAATTTTGCTCAGTCAGAGAGAGAGCCAGAAGCCTACAAATCCCTTATTTTCTCCATGCAAAAAAGAATAAAATCAGTTGTATCCTGTTTGGATTATTCTACTTTTTTGAATATTACACCCAAAAAAAAAAGATTTATTATTTTATGGGATTTTTTTGTTATAATGTGTAACTATCATCAAATGTTGTGTATCTATTATTTTATCATTTGATCTTAAAAGCATGCCACAAATCACAATGATAAAAACAGCCAAGATATGGATATCGTCTCATAACACCAATATACATATCAATTTCTTTTTTATATGGCATTTAAGAAAAATTTACACCTTTTAAGATCAAATGATAAGAGAAAATTCTAATTGCCATCATCCAATTCAAAGTACCTCAAACACCTAATCACATGAAAAAAATCAGATAAAAAATTGAAAGAAATCATCAATTCTTTGTCAAACAAACAGTGTCTAGTTGGTGGTCCATGGCTATTACACTCATTTACTACCCAATCAACTGTTATCTTCCTCATGTAGTCATTTTAATCATATTTAATAGTAGGTGAAGCAAAACTATCCGTATAAATACTATGTTAAAAAGATACTATCTAAATTCAAAAGTTAAAAATTACTAGTAATTGAATTTTAATATAAGGATCCATGCAATTTTAAAATATTAAAATAAATATATACACAAGAAAATATATTACACTCATAATAAACTATCATATAATTATACAAATTCTATATAGGTATTAAATCTGTATCCACAAATAGAATTAACATGCCTGCATCCATCTCTATGGACAAACTATGTCGTTCAAGGTGCGCCAAACGGCATGACGTTTTCGACAACATATTGAGGTCCAGTCACTTACTCTCTCACCCACTAAAAGACATGCAAACCATCTAAATCATACAAATTTATATGTGACTCAAAAAGAGCCAACGTGGCCCAATTTAAACGAGTCATTTTCTCTCAAGACAATTGTATTACGTTACTCAAATGTTAATGTGTCTCTCCACTGTTTGTTTTTCACTGACATGGAAGCTACTTTAATCTCTCCTCCGTCTCTCTTCAGTACTGCCATTTCTATCTCAAACATTTTCACCAACTATTCAAAATCAAGAGTCGGTTTCGCTTGCCGTGGAAGAAGATGCAGTAATTCGATTCAAAAACGGAGATCATTCGCCACGATTGCATCCATTAACAATGATGTTTCTAGCTTAACAGATCCTGTTCAGGCTGAGGTCACATGGCAGATTATGGTTGGTGCTATAGGTATTCTATCATAAAAGGAAAAAAAATGATAATTGTAGTCATTGTATTCATATACAAGTTTGATTACCTTACTGATTAAGTAATATTATCCATCAATATTAACTCTTGCATATATATATATAGAGAGAGAGAGAGAGTTGTGTTACTAAATAATTTATTTATATGGTGCATGCAGCTGGGGTCACACCTTTCGTGGTTGCTGGAGTTGAATTCAGCGAAAGAATTGTAAATAAATATTAATTGCATAGGCTTAAATTTTATTAAATTAGAGAAAATTAAGTACGTACTTGTAGCGTTTGATTTCCGTTTTGAAAATTGCTTTTGAAGTAACTTTTGCGGCTGCAGATAGCACAAAGGAGATGTGAGGTGTGTGGAGGGTCTGGACTTGTATTAAGAGAGAAAGACTATTACAAGTGTCCCGAATGTGGTAATATATATGATTTATGATTTAATATCACATGCTTTTAACTTTTTAAAATCTTTAATTTTTTCTGCAATTAATTTGCAGTAATAATCCTTACAAAATAACATCAAAGAATGAGTTTTGAATTAGCATAAAAAAAATAATAATAATAAAATAAGCTTTTTGACACCATTTGTATTTACAAACAAAGGTCGTGAGCTATGATATTTTGTGATATATTATTCAATTATAGTTCACAAGAAGTAATTATAGTGAGGTAACTCATCTTATTTGTTCGGTGCTAGTTAGAAAATTTTGCATTTTTTATTTTTTATTTTTTTAATAAAAAATACTTAAGTTTGTTGTTTATTTTCTTTAATAATTGCTTCAATATTTATCTTTTAATCCACATTTGTTAATCAATTTGCAGGTGGATTTCTTCCATGGCAGTCTTGGAAAAGATTCTTCACTGGTTAAATTCTACAACGTGAAAACAATTCACAGGAGCAAATTATACCTTGCAGCTGGTCGAATCATATTTGGATGATCTTGTAAAAACATTGTTTTGATAGTTCACAAATAAAATCAGTAATTTAAGTACTTATAATTCAAGCCATGATACTAGTTTTCAAAGTAGTTTATGAATCGAATTAGTTTCATGATTGCATCATTTTATATAAAACTTATAAATAATCTTTAAATTATATGTCATATCATATTAATATGGTCTTATTTGTAATGCCCTTAAAATGAGTTAGACTTGCTACAAAATGAATTAGAAAATTAGTATCCAAGAGACCATAATTTAAGATCCAAATTCGTAATTTATTTGGAAATATTATTAATTAAGTTCGAATTAAATGGTTATTGAATTGATTTTCTTCTTTAAAAGCTAAAGTTCAACTGGCCAGAAACATTTGAGCCCGAAATTAGTTGTGCCCAATTGTTCTTGAAATGAAGAAGATCTCCACTAAATAAACCCATAAGACCTAGAAAGTAAACCCATGATATTTAATGTTGATTTGCTCTAACTCCACTCCACAGTTTTCTAAATACACCCATTCAATTTGGAAATGAAAAATGAATAGTGTCTACTGACTAATACAATGGAGAGCGGTTGTACTAACTGATACCAAGATGGAAAACAATAATAATAATAATAAATTTGAATTATGTCCCTAATTTTAATAATATTACATTAATTATCAAAGCTAAGGATTAATTAAGTTAAATAAAGTATAAAAAAATTATTAAATATTTTTGATATTGATTACAAAATAATAATTTTGAAATGTTAAAATATATATTAATTTTAAAATATAATACAAAAGATATATTTTATAATAATATTTTATATTCTTAAAAAAAATACAAATTTTATTATGTAATAAAATATTCAAAAACAAATTATATTCAAACTTTGCATTGCTTAATACAATCTAATACAAAATTTCACTAAGTACAGAATTATATAAGAATAATGCAGTCGGATATAATACAATATAATTCAATCTAATATAACACAATGTGTCAAAAATAACCTAAATATCTTTGTTCAATTCAGTCTTATCTTAAAGGTTTTTTATTGTATTGTATAAAAATTGTTTATAATACAAATATTTATAAAATTGTATAGTATTTTGGTTAACATTATTAAATATTAATCATAATATTCCTAAAAAAAACAAATAAAGTATTGAATATTATAAATACCAAAATAATTTTATTTAGGGATCTATTACAGTTGTTTGTTTTTAATTTTATTTAATATATTAAAATGTCAAAACATTCAACAACTGGTTGAAAGTATATCAATGTAAGAATATTTATTTTCATATGTTTCCATATAATAAAAACAAACAACTTAATGTTATAAATTAATGTTTTGAATATACGAATGTCTATCAATCCATGGAAGTAAGTTTCATCTTTTCATCTTCCCACTACCTCCATCATCATCACGATCCATTTTTATTATTCATTATGTTATAATTTGGTCAAAAAACAAAAATAGCCATATAAATTAGTGAATTATTTTAGTCACTTTCATTAGTTTTTTTGACATTTGAGTCACAAAAGTTTTCTGAATGGATGTATCATATAAGTGCCCATAAAATATTTCAAAAACAAAAAATTGTTTAACTGGTTAAAAGCCCATTAAATGTTTGAAAAACAAAACTGTCAAATGGTTCCATTTACACTCAAGCAACTCAGTTATACTCACAAATTGACAGAGAAGTTGGAAGAGGAGTCGGTTTGCAGACCAGTTACATATAAGTCACATGAAAATCACTAGGTCACTGATCATCGTAGTTTACCCTCTTTAATGACAACATCATAATGGTCATGACAAATTATTTGCTTATTGAAAAATAACCAAGTCACTTATTATAACAGTTAAGATAATCATATTATCATATCTGTTTGAAACTCAATTGAAAAATCATCAAGTCACTAATCATAATATTTTACCCTCATTAATCATGACATCATAACTACCATGATAACTGATACACTTATTAGAAAATCAACGAAACACTTATCATGACAGTTTACTCTCACTAATCACGACATCTTAACTATCATAAAAAGTGTTTTGCTTACTGAAAAATCACTAAGTCACTAATTATGACAGTTTATCCTCGCTAATCACGATATCATAACTATCAAAACAAATGATTTGTTCATAAGAAAATGACCGAATCACTTATCATAGCTGCTTTGCTGCATTAATAACGTCATCACAACTACTATGATAAGTGATTTACTTATTAAAAAATCACCTATTTTAACCAAGTGCAAAATCTTTCAAACCTGCAACAAGTATAATACCAAAACACCCAAAATCCAAATTTAAACAACACTAAACATACATCTAAACTGAACAATCAAATTGCACTATAATCAAACAATTATATCCAACAAGATTCAATCGAATGAAGATCAATATGCTATGAGGAAGATGATAGTGTCAAATGTCGATGTAAGTTCAAAATCACCTAGATTTTGAAGGCAAATGCAACAATGAGAGGGAGAGGGAGGGAGACAACAGATATCATGAGGGGTTCACCTGGTCTCCGCAGCCTTTCATTCACAAACCAGCCAACTTTTATTTAAGTTAGTTAAAGGGCAATTTTGTCCATTCAATAAGCTTTTGTGATCGAAATGTTATTTATTTATTGCTATATCATAGAATTTTCACTAAAATTTATGTTCACTTACGAATGTAACCTGTTATAGTAGCCTATATAAAGGAGCTCTTACTATTGTATTTGTGTGATATGATGGTGATTGATGAATAAATGATCTCTTTTCTTTTTGGAGTTATATTTTCTCTCTTTTAAATATTATGTTATTGTTATTATTTATTTTCAATTATTTCATAATATGTTATCAACACAAGTCTCTAACCATTTTTTTGTTTCAAGTTTCAGAATTGAAAGACGCTTGTGCACAACTTAATATATAATCGAAGTTTGAAACCAAGAGTTTTAAGAAATTGAAAAGTTTCAAGGATTTTTAAAGTATTTTTATTTCTCATCTTGATCCGCAAAATCATTGCTTTATATTACCTATTTTTTTGAAAAATTTTGTTCTCAATATTTATTTGGGTTGCCAAGAAATAAAAATAAAAATTATTTGATTGCATTGCAACCAAAAGATTGAAGATTGAAAATTGTAAGTTAACATGGAACTTATTAAATAGAATCAATTTTTTCTTACGACATAAACTAATTATTGCAGAAATCTAGTTTGATTATGAACTAAAATCCTCAAAAGATTTAAAATTTTTTCAAGGTTATTGAAATTTTTGTATTTATTAGATTAAACTAACAACATGCATATGTCTTTGGGTGTGTAGTTGCGTTGGCAGCCATGTCACCAAAAAGAGGATGGCTTGTTTTCTCTCATCTTTGTATGAGTTACTCTTCGGACTGTGCTATCAGTGTCCTATATCAATTGATCCTGTTGTACTCTAAATCAGTCTCAATAATTCAAAAAAAAAAAAAATACATATCTAGTGCATGCACATGGGTGAATATTTTACTAAAAGAATCACTAAATTCGAATTCAAGAAAATAAATATATTAATGGTTTAAATTTGAAAACTCCTTGGATTCAAAAGAATAAGTTTCAAAATATATTTTGAAAAATGAATTTCAGTCTCACTCAATGGATTAAATATTTTTCAATTAACAAAATAATCAAGCTATGTTGGAGAAGTCCTGAAACACTTTTACCTGGAGAAATTTTCTCTAGTATATACTTTGACGATTACTTTACATATCAAAGTGATTCTCTCTCATTTAAGAGAGATAGCGAGGAACTTTATGATCCTTTAGTGCAAAATTTAAATATAATTGGTGTTTGATGTTGTATTTGGTAAAGTATGAAGTTGCGCTAATCAAAAAGTAGTTGAACATCTTAATTCTTTTCTTCAAAATGTGGTGATATAGTATGCTCAAATTCCAGTCTTGTGAGTTTATGCATTACTGATTGCTAGAAATAAAATCTTGACATATGATACTGAGATATGATGTATTTATCATATCTTAGCAAGAATATTGAAATATGCACACTAGAATGAGAGGGAGGGTATTTATCATGTGGAGTTATTTTTTGAAGAAAATATTATGCATTGTACTTTCTTTTTTTCACTAGGTTTTTATCTTGGTGGGTTTTCTTTAGTCCATGACGATTCTTGATAGTAATTTAACTAATGCTCATTATCAAAAACATAGATGCGACTACAATGGAACAAAACAAATCATAAATATCATTAAGAAGCATGCATTCAAAGACCAACGACATTTTACTATTTCACTTCGTCAAGTCATTTTATTTTGAATCTAAGAATATTAAAAAAAAAAATCCCAAGTAAAATTAGTAAATATTATCCAAAAGTACTTTGTTCTTAGGCATTGTACTCTTTTTCCCCTTTTAAGGTTTTTTTTCTTACGTGGCAAAAGTTTTAATAAAGCACTTTCGTTGAAGATCAACAGTCAATAAGAAGTGTTATAAATATATACTTCTTATATGAATGAATGTTCATCAATCCACGGAAGCATGTTTTATCTTTTCATTCCCACTAGCTCCAGCATCAAGGTATATTTTATAATTCATTATGTTTATAATTTATATCCATTTACTGTAATTTTTGAACCTATATAAAGAAGTCTTTACCATTGTAGTTACATGATATGATAGTATTGATGAATAATGGTTCTCCTCTCTTTGAGGATTATGCTCTCTCTTCTATGATTTTGTTTTTTTATGTTATTGTTTTTTTATTTTCAATTATTTCATAAGACTTAGGAGTTATTTATTTTTTCGTCTGAAGACTAAATAGTACTGTTGAAAATTGAAGACTGAATAGTAACTAAAATATGAAATCTAAATAACATGTTTATTTGTTTTTTTTTTTTCTCTTACCTCTGAATATGTTATAAACTTGTTTTTTTTTTTAAATTTAAAATTATCTAAAAATTAAGTAAGTTGACACTTATACCCTTTTTACTATTTGTTGTTATGTAATTTTAATTAATGTAATATAAACATCAGAAAATAAATAATTTAACAAATTCTAAAACATTTTTTAGGTACATATTAATAATTTTTATTCATAATAAAAATAAGATTAAAAAATATAGTATTAACCATATTTATATATTTAAATATATTAAATATTTAAAAAAACAACTAAAAAAATGAATGTTTAAATTATAAATTAAAATATATTAGTTTAATTTCAAAATAATTTGGAATGAAATATATTTATATTTTACTTTTCAAATATATTTTCTGTAAGTGTCAATAAAAAAAAAAAAAAAAAAAAATTAAGTAATATAAAATTAGGATAAATTTAAAATTATGTTATTTTGAGAATGATAGATTTGAAATAAAAACTTTTGAATGTCATTAAGTGATTTACAATTAAGTGAAAAATTAAAAATTTTTACTTAATTTTTTAATTGTTTTTTGATAGTTTTAAATGGTTTAATTACTTAAAAAAACAAACGGAAATAATTTAATAGATACAATTCGATACTATTAAGTTTTAAGTGAAAAAAACAAACAATCCCTTAACAATTGTTCATATTTTAGTTTATGAAAACAAAAGACATTGTTAAATACATCAAACAAATAAAAATTGCTAATCCCTTTGCGTTGTTTCAATCATTTTGAACAATGTGCAAGATAAAAAAAAATAAACAGGTCATGCCAAGCAAATACATCTAACAACTAAAAATTAAAAGTCTAACACAAAACAACAATAATAACTTGCATTATTTTGAACAAAATACAACACATGAGATGAATAGATATTGTCCAAAAAAAAATGATTACATCATTTTGAACTAACGTACAAGATGATCAAAGCTTGTCAATTAAATGCGTCTAACAATTAATAACACAAAATTATAAGAATACATTTGATTAATTACTAAGGCTTATAAAGAAAAGACAAACAATTTAAGTAGAAAAAGCCTTTATACTAAATGGGTCATTAATGAATTAAACCAAGAGGAGCATACATGATAATTTTTCAAAGTCCACTATTGTATGACTTAATGTAATATATTCTTTATCTTATAGTCCTTTAATTGAATTTACAAAATCTCACAATGTTGCTAAACAAATAGGCTTTGCATACCTATGTATAAATTTTAAGAGAAAAGAAAGAAAATAAGTCAATGGTATTATTTGAAAAGAAAATAAATCAATGGTATTGTTTGACCTCCCCTATCTGTTGAAAAAAAAAATGGATGTAGATTATCAAACTAACTAGGCAATCTGGCTTCCAGGGCAGTATTCAACCATATTTTCAGGCTGTGCAGAAAGCAGTGCTTGTCAAGGTTCGTGCTCTTAAGAAAGTAGAACACCTCTTGAGCCCTTCATCCATTTGACATCTGTTTCAGATTCCTATGAAATTGTAGTGTAGCTCTTCAATTTGTTTTTAATAAACATTCTTGGGGTAGGCCAAAATCTTTCTTTGAATGAGCAAGTTGTCGCCGCCAAGGATCATTGTGCAACTTGTAATGGAGAATCTGTTAAGAGATGGATCATACATCAATCAGCTTGAAATGGGCAAATCACATGTCAATACATGTATAACTTGCAAGAAGAATTGCAAGAAAAATCTCCTATAAATATGTTTTGAGCTAGAAACAACTTTAGAAGGGTGAATACCTTTACAACGGTCGTAAAGACATCATCTTCACTTAATTGCAAGAATTGTTCTGCCCAATCATCCACACGACCGAAAGCAGCTTTCTGTCTCTCAGCTTCAAGCAAAGCAGAATCGCGATACAAAAACCTCTGCCAAATTTTTTGTACATTTGCCAACCTAAATTGTATTTCTGTCTCATTGAATCCCTACAGGACATAAGGCCACAAGTCAATTAATACTACCAACTTCCAGTTTTTGGACGCCGAATTACCAACAAATGCATAAAAAGTAATTACCCGAAGTATATTTATCAAATTTGGAATTTCATCTTCACGTATCCGAACAGCAAAGCTGTCATAGTTGAGCACATTCTCATATGGCAGGAAAATCCCATCCTAAACAAGAGGAAATGATAATAACAAAAAAGAATGTATGTAAGTATCAAATTCCGTCAAGTCCAATTTGTTTAAAGGTTCACTAGACTACCTGAATAACCACAGGAATGCACCCTTGCAGAATACTATCTTCCATTCGACCACTCCATCCATCTCCAGGTAACACCCCGCAAAAAACAGAACTTGCTAGATCCTCATGATAGAACTCAGAACGTAGCGGAGTAACTATTACATCTTCTGCATGCTGTTTCCCAAGCTTTCCTTCCTTGTTAGGGCTTGAACCAAACTCTTCGGCCAACTTCTGTCTAATACCCATGCTATACCTGTATGTATCCCATGTAAATAACTAGATTGTTTGCAGTACATAAATGTATGTCATCAGCTATTTGGAAAATTGAGAATCCAATGACACCAGAGGACTATTGCCAGATCACTCACTACCAGTTTGTTTCACTTGGAGGAAAAATGAACAAGGTGTAGATTTGACTGTTTTTCCAATATCATCCATATATGTTAAATTGATTTCTTCAAATATCATCGACATACAAAATTTTATGATTCAGTTCATTTGAGCAGAGCCACAAATATTTTAAACGACCTTTTTCAAAAGGATAAAAACAGCCCTTTAGTTCTACTTACGAAGCTTCTGGTCTTCCGTCCAGGTAAGCAGGTCCTAGATTTCCGTTGAAAAAAAACAGTGTCTTCCGCTTCTCACGGGGACTGAAAATAAATATATCCATTTTAGATCTTATGCTTTGTAATATCAATCTTATTCATCAAACAAAAATAAATATTTAAATAAATAAATATTGAAATGATATAAAGCTGAAATCCTTAGACAACAATAAGAAATTTACCGAGCCCAGAGTTTTGATCTCAAGGAAGCAACATCAGGATGCTTCCAAGCAGGAAGCACAAGATCTTTATCAGGGTCATAGCATGAATGGTTGCCTCTTCTTATGGAAGAAATCTCATCCCAGTTATCAGGCCAATAGGCTGTTGTAGAGTGGTTATGCTTTGAATTTGTATTACCCCAATGAACCAACATCATGCTGTTCCATATCTCCTTAGGGGCATAGCAAGCGCCTTCATCCCATGAAAAAAACTGCCCTCAGATATAAAGGCGAAATTATTAGCATACACATTAGTAAATGAAGTTATATTTATTTCAAAAAAAAAATGATGTTATATTAGCAAAAGACAATTAGAATCTCTTCAATTTTCTCCACACCAGGAATAAGTGAAACCCTTAGTACGTCATACCCAAATATGGTCTCTTCCTGAAGAACGGTTCCAATAAGGAAAATGCTCTTTAATGTGATCATGTGCCTTCTTATAAAATTCTAGAGTGAGAGAACTCCTCAAGCCCTTGTGTTCCTGAAATCATTAGATAACAAAAATATCCTGTAAATAACCATCAGGCAAATATTATATGTGCTCTTATAAAAATCTGGGTACAGGGTCTTTCATAATTTAAGTATTTAGATGAAATACGTGAACTTCACATGATGGTCAAATACTATTATTATTGCACAGATGCACAGTCACGTAAACAGACGTCTTCATAAACACGAAGACATTCATCATCTTTTATGATAAAAATATGCATAGTAAAACCATATGTCTATAAAACACACATGGATAACAGCTTTAAGAAGTAGACCTGCATACTCAAGTGCGGCGCATCATCAGCACGCGTTATGATACATGAATCAAGAACAGGAACAAAGAAAAAATCAGCTTCTTCACCATTTAGCGTTCGATGTGGACTAGCTAAAATACTTTCGTAGAATGCTATCTGCAAACGAATAGCATGACAAGACCAAAACAAAATATAAGATAATGAGCATATTTAGCAATATACATTGCTCCATGTTAATCTCAGTTCATGCAATACCTGGGCACCATAGAGCTGATCTGTCCATAATGTTGCATTCCTTTCATCATATATTCTGTTCACACACTCAAACTTAAAATGTCTTCCCTACAACACACAAACAAATTCAATGACAAGGTAACTTTGTCGTTGGCATGCAAGGATATTAATCTGGATTAGAAGAAGTTTAATAAAAGGAGTAATCTGCCGTTCTAACCTCGAGGAGTAGACTGTTGAACTCTGGTGGCAAATCATAAACATAAATAAGGGGTCTCTTCTTTTTCACTACAGCATTAAGATTGACAAGATTTCCTGTGATATTTGCATTACTGGGAATATCAAGTTGAGCTGGTCGAAGCCATTGAGGCCATTCTCTTACAGATGATATAACAGATGGAATACTGCAATCTATTCCATACCAGCCATTGTGACACTGAAGACAGACAGCAAATTCAATCATGATAACAGATTGCAATAAAGATGGAAGTAATATTAAAGTCATAATATCAAATATCATTGAAATAAGCAATGAACTTAAATTCATAAGATAACTTAGCATAAAACAAGGTACTACTTAAACATACAAGCAGTTCTCTAGTAGTGGTTTTCTCCCATGGAGAATTTATTATTGATATTATCTGAATTACAAATCAGGAAAACCTAATGTTTAAGTTGTGAGGGATCCAAATGCATGCTAACATTTGGCAAGGCATTAAGTTGGTCTAATATATCGAACGAAACTAGAGCATGCATTTCTCAAAAAGGGATAATTTGACACAGCGAGAAAAACATAGAGAGCAGAGAATAATGAAACATGTTGCTTTTTGAAAATTTTTCAAGGTGAAATTGGATACCAAAATCAGTACAATCAAACATAATTACTTCAAAGTTCTGGAAGTCAGTTTTTATGACATCTATGAAGTATTGATTGATAGCAATGAATGACTGACCTCAGTTAGAGTCTTAAACATAAGTGTTAGTTGGTGCCTTTGTTATGTTTCCGCGAATAGGATCTCGCCATAGGCCGCTTCACGGGAAAATCTTGTTGATTTCCTTTGTTCGCATTCCGACCTTTCCTAGAGGAACCTATTTTTGGAATATAATGAAGGGGTGTTTATTCTTAAGAGACCACCCTAAACTCTCCTTACTTCTTATTGCAAAAATCTCAATGAATTCTTTTATTTCATGGCCATCTCTTTATATAGGAAGAGAATGGCTTTAAACAAGGAATCAATTTATTTGTTGCCAATTCCCTACTGCATGAATTGGAGCAACTACCAAAACAAAACTCTAAATATATAAGGAAATAAAATAACAAATAAAGGAAACTGAAATACCAATGAAGACTCTTAACAAAAAGGAAATAATTGAAAAGATAGTCCTAGAATCAAGGAAATAATGGAAAAATTTATGCCATCATGGCATTCCTTCTGCTGTACTTCTTTCCCAGGAATGCATCCGTAACAGCCTTAAAGTGGTTATTTGCTCCTAACTTTAATGAAAAATACTTATGGTTGGCTGACACTTATAGAGATAACCTTTTAGTCTTGAGAATCATTTCCCCAGCTACAAACCTTTCAAACTTTGAATTAGGAACATATTATGTGGCTTCCAGGTAATCTAACCTAAATCAGAGAAAATTTTCAGTATTTCTTACTGAAGACAAAAAATAATAATAATAATAATAAAAGGTCTACCCTGGAAGTCTTAAAAATGACACAGGAGAACCTGCTGAATATTTTTAAACCGTATGCTTTTAAAAAAGAAAATAGCAATTTATTTTATAATTCCGATCTGCCTCACTATAACCAAGACTGACAATTTGTATAACTACGACTGTCAATTCTCTACTTTTGACAATTTATGTGGGATGCCACAAGTCATAATTTCAAAGGGAAAAAGAAAAAAACAGTTACCTGGCAAAATCCACCACGGCAATTCCCATGCCCAGAGCATTGGTTAACACAAGTGCATAGCACAGGCACTTCACAGAAATGCCCCCAGAGACAATCATATTTGCAGTCACAATCTTCTTTAAACTTGACCTTCCCAGCATATGCTTCTTGCGGGTCCACATTACACCAACCCAGCTTGCTAGCATTTGTTGTGAAAATATTATCGAAGTCAGGTTTTGCCCAGTCAGTCAATTTGGGACCACCAGGTTCAGAAGGTGCTCTGAAACAAAGATTAAATGCTATTAATATTTTGGAATAAAGAAAAGGTACATTAAAATCTAAACCAACCTAAGTTGGGTTAAAAGTGCTTACTTCACTTGAAAGCCACATGCCTCAGCAACAGGACGATTTGGATATTTTGTTCCTTCTCCACAGAAGCACATTGCTCTAGTTGTGTCACAATAGGCAGGACAAATTGAAACAACCCATGGCCCATACGGTAGCTCTGGTGTTCTAGGGTAATTGCAGTCCAGCTGCAGACTCTCAGAGCAGCTTTCTCCTGCTCCATTAGAAAAGATTGTTTAGCTGGTGACTATGACCAAGAAAGCGTCTTATGAAGATACTCTAATTTCTTTGATTGCCTCATGTACCTCCGTTCTTTATAATTTTATCCAACCTCAAAAAATTTCAAAAACCTTCAAATTAATGAAAATTTTGATATTTCCTTAAATTTATAATTAACCAAAAAGTTCTCAACGAGTTTTGACATTGATCATCTCGGAATTCCACTGATTGACTTGCCCTCAAAGCAATGAACTTCATAGATGATATAAACTAACATTTAGTATAACAGTTTTATATACAGTTACTTTGTCAATAGAAACATTGAATTAGATGGAAAAGTCACTAATTTATATATCAAAGTTCAAATGGGGATGATAGACATAAATTACTATCGATGTCTAGATTCAACTACTGAACTTAAATCAACTTATAGGACCATTACTGCAACTGGTGCACAAAATCATTTATATGATAAAATTGTTTCATCGTAATACAAGAAACTTCTACTATAGAAGCCCATCAACTTTCAATTCTAGTAACAAAAATATTAAACGGACAAAAATAACTAGTAACGATGCAGTTGTTGGAAAAGGGTTCAAATTCACCACTAAATCAACCAAATTGTGAGTCAGTGAATGGAGAGAAAAAGAGAAAATAATTTACTAACCAGTATATCCATGAAAGCAATGACATTGACCTGATTCATTGTTACAAACCCCTTGACCACTACAATCCTTTTTGCAGCTCTTTCCACCTATAATCTGCCAAAAGACAGATTAATTAAGAACAAATAAAACTACAAGCAGGAAGTGAATTCAAGGCAACTGTAAACTTTAAATATCACATGAAGCTTAATTAGATATATAGTAGAATGTTGAGGAAGCTTCAAATCTAGATTCAAACGCTAATGAATTCTACCAAAATGTATATGCACACCACACAAAGATCTTTTTAAAAGCATATAAAAAATGAATGTAACCACAGTACCAAAAACCAAAAAATAAAAACAATAAATAAAGAAAATAAAAGCATATGCCATCACTATTATTACCTCAACTACGCTGACTTCTTCAACAATCACATCACAACCAGAAAGCCAGCGTCCAATCTCGGTCTTCCACGGTGCATTACGATAAACCACAGCCTTGTGCCAGTCGGCCGGAAATCTATGATCTAAATCAAGATGTGGAGGTGAGTTCTCCCACACACGGTTGCTTCCTCCTTGAATCGATCCATTGAGGGGGACACAAGGGCTTTGAACTTGTCGCACACTAAAGGAATCAAAAGAAGGCACCACAGGTACAAGAAACAAATGAACTACTGAAACCAATGCCAGAACAGAAGCAACTGCAGCTACTAAAGACCAGGACCACTTCCATTTCTGAACCCCAAACATCATCTCTTTCGCATTACACCCAATACTAAGTGAATTCCACACAAACCAACCTCTTCTTCTTTGACCTCTGCAAGCTCTACATAAACACTACTAAAAAAAAAAAAATCCTCTTTTAAAAAAAATATATATATATATATACCAAGCTTATAGAATTTCAGTAATTTGCTGTCTATAAAAGGAGACAAACACCACATATACACCCTATATATACATAGCTATATTCAAAACTGAAATTGAATGAAATATAGAAATTTTTGGACAAGAGAGAGCAGAATCTAACCTTTCACCAGATCTGTGATTGCATTTGTTGAAAATTCAACACCCTGTGACATTAAACCGGCAGAATATTTAAATTATACAAAAAAAAAAAAATCAAAGAGAGAGAGAGAGAGACTCACCAGAGAATCAAGAATGGACATGCCAACTAAAACCCCAGATTAAAAAAACAACAAAAAAACTGATTTTATTGAGACACGAGAGAGTGTAAGAGAGAGAGAGAGCCGCCAAGGCTCTCGCCGAGAGGTTTGAACACTCTTCTGTCTTCATAGCTGTTATAATAACTTTAACTGCCCTTCGTTTTGCATCATACACCCTGTTTTCGCGGGAAAAAAACGTTGATCTGGAGGGTGTTTTTGTCATTTTGTTACCTTCGTTATTTTTTGGAATCTTATTCAGTTCGTATCTAAGGTGCCAACTGGAAGTAGACCATTTTGTTTTGGGACCAAACCACGTTGTGAGGTCTAAAATAATTAATTTTATATATTTTTATTTCGAAAATAAAAATACATTAAACATCGGGTGGAGTTGCGTAGATTATGATGTGTCCATAAGGATTCTGAATTATCTCTTTCAAAAAAAAGGAAAAATAAATTTATCCTTTCGAAAATATTTTGATTATTTTTGGGAAAGTGATGTGACATATAATTCAAATAAAGACAAAATTAATTGTAGAGAACTGGGACACTTACATGCCATAACCATCATAGAGTAGATAAATTGAAGAATAATCTATGTTTCACTATGTTTTTGAATGTATAATGGAGAGTTTATATATAGGTTATAGTAACAGAAAAAATTAAGGAATGAAATCTCTAATACATGCTGATTGGCACAATATTTCAATGTCACATTTTACTCATATGATAATAAAATTAGAGAAAATATATGGAGTACCATGAATTTTCAAGGTGGATCTAATTGATAGGGTTACAAAATCAAGAAAATAAAGGCGTGGGGTCTGTTTTTAGATTTTTTTTCTAATTAATTCCTTATATGTGATGTGCAATTTGGATAAGCATGCTCCGTTTTTTATATTTGCTTTATACACAATTTACTTATTACTTTTATAAGGAAAAAAAAATAGTAAATTTGTTTAATGGTTAATTATGTACGTATTATTAATATTTGTTACTATTTATTTGTGTATTTGTAAATGAGTTATGATTCTGTTAATATCATTTGAAGATTCTGGGTCAATATATATTAATTTTTTAATTTTATTTTAAAATTTTTATTTTTTTAAATCATTAAATTAAAATCTAGTCCATGACTTGCATGTTATTTATAATAAGAGAGAGAGGAACTGGTTTGGACCTTGGAGCAGAGAATCAAGTGCCAACTGTCAAGGCAGAACCTGGCCGGTTAGTGGGCGCTGCTACTTTTTTGTTTGCCGCAAATTAAATTAAAACATCTTCAATATTTTCATAGATTATGTTTTTAAAAAAAATAATATATTATCAATATTAAGGATTTATTTTCTATATATATAAATTTATTGATAGATATTTAAATTGAAAAATATTCTCCAATAATTTTCATATATTTTCATTAATATTTTCATATTTTCATTTAATGTTTATTTTAAGCTTAACTTTAATTAGATTAAAAAATTTTAGAATTAATTAATTATTAATTTATT